>CAAAJI010000338.1:61985-76551 GCA_900642245.1 Fragilaria radians
AACAAGGTTAGGGATATGTCAATACCCTAACTCTACTCAATACCAATTGACCGTACTAAGTGTATGACAATTACGTTCGTGTATAATCTTTCTTTCTATTGTTGGATCAATCTTTTTATGGACTCATAGTATCTAGTTGCTCCTCATTAAGGATAAACCAAAAACTCTACCCAAAACTATTACTATGTTTTTCCAGTGTATTTTCATCAATTAGGTTTGATATTTGTGACAACAATAAGTTTGACCTGCTACGGTTGCACCAGTCAATAGCTCAACTAGGTTCCTTATTGCTAAAAAATTGTCTAATCATGACGCTCTATTTAGTAGAACTGAGTTTGTTCATTCATATTGGAATTTGGAGGAGAAGAAGATGTTATACACTTGATTTAGAAAATTTTTGTCGGCCATCTTTAACACTGCCAATGTGAAATATTTTCTCTGAAAAAGTAAGGACATTTTTAAAAGGAATAATAACTACTACAATTTAGCATTGAGTGCATGCCAAAAAGGTTGCCGAATCAAAGGAAATTTTAATTAAATATATAACTTTGTTAAGGGGGGAAATAATCAGCAGAATTATAGATCATTGAGAATGAATTTGATAAAAAGTTGAGAATACCCCCACCAACTACACCTTCGAAAGTATTTAGTTTGTGTTTTGTTCTCAATTAATAATCGCAGAATAAAAAATCTCCAAGGATTAGGTAAAGAGGTGATTCTAAGATTTCTCCTTTAACCCAACTAAATCATAGAAAGAAAACTTACAGCACACCTGTGATGCCCCCCTTTTTTGTTTCGAATACCAATCGACGACGACACCACTTCGCAATGCGTAAAACGGCTGTTTAAATGTAGTAGAGCCGGTGACATCACAATGTCGTTAAATAAACTTGAGAACAACAATCAGTTTCAGGTAACCTTATTACCAAGACGAAGAATCATTGGAGAAATCTTTCCATTAATTTACGTAAATAAGCTTTCATTTATAATTCGATTATCCACGAATGTAATGCTGCAAACTATTATTTTGTGAAACACCATATCTCAATTGCCTTCTACTCTTAAATGGCAAAACCTCAACGTAGGGAAGTCATTACAACCTTCTCTAGAGTAACATACTCTGCTCCTTGTGTAGGCAAAATATCTCGGTTCCGAAATTACCAACATACCATCATGACTCGTGTTTCGGAAGAGGTGACGACGACGATTATCAGCGACGAGGAGCTTACTGAATGTGACCGCGAGCCTGTTCATCTCATCGGTCATATACAGGGGAATTGTGGTAATTGTATATTTGTAAACTTCCCAAAATGGGAAATCCTAGCCGTTGATGCCAACATTACTGAACTTACGTTCATTACCACGACTGTTCCCAATAGTACCTTAAGGAACAATGCAACCATGGCTGAAGACTTGGTTGGAATCCATCTTCAGGATTTCATTCCTCCTGATCTGTTTGTTGAATTGGAAGCGAAAGTGCAAATGCTCATTCATTCGAATTCGAAGAAGTCGTACCTTTTCTACAATTTTCAAGGGAGCGGCTTTGCTGTTTCTACTTCATCCTGTGCATCCGACTTTTCTGTTATTGCGTTTGAAATAGAAAGGTTGAATGCAGATGTAGAAGTATCTACACTATTTCAAACTTATACAAGCATGTCCTTCCTTATGGACAGCTACGCAGATGAGAAGAAAATCGTCCAAAACGCATGTGATAGAGTATTCGATTTAATCGGAAAATATGATCGAGGAATGGTGTATCGATTCAATGATGATTATTCAGGGGAAGTTATTCATGAGATAAAGAGAGATCATGTCAAATCATCGTACTTGGGCCTTCGTTTTCCAAGCTCAGACATCCCAAAATCATCTCGACTCTTATACCATATCAATAGAGTGCGCTATATTTATGACAATGAACTAGATCCAGTCAAAATCATTGCGAGAGACAATATTCCAATAGACCAGTCGTTGTGCCAAATGCGAGCTGTTGCAAAGCCTCACGTTTTATACTTGAAACAAATGGGTGTCATAAGTTCGATGTCAATAGCACTAATTGTTGACAACGATCTTTGGGGTTTGTTTTCCTTTCATTCTTACCAAGAGCCTTATAAACCATCACTTCAACAGCGATTGGCATGTGAATCTATTGGTGCAATGGTATCAGTTCGTATTGAAGCTGCATTGAAGAAGGTCGAGAGTAGCCGCTCCTTACTTTTAGGTCAGCAAGTGACACAAATGGATAAAAAGAAATGCGTGATTCAGAACATAAGTGAATGGGGAACTGCAATACTTGGCATTCTGAAATCCGATATCTTTGTAAGTTTCGTGGAAAATCCGAAGGAAGCAGAAAGAGAATCCATAGTGCTTGGCAATGCAGCCTTAAGACCTACTCAGGAATTTTGGGAAGCATTTAGGAATCACCAAAACCGAAACATGGTCGTTTCTTCAAGTAGGAAAGAAACATGTGCTTTAGGTATTCGAAGTAGTGATTGCCCCGCTTGTGGATTTGTGTACTTCCGAGAATGCCGTACTCATTTTTTTCTCGGTCGAAGCGAGCGTTCTAGCGATGTTTGTTGGGGAGGAAAACCAGATGAACCTAAGCTCAAAATAAATGGAATACTTTGTCCGGAGGAAATCTTTTGAGATGTACATGGAGCACTCTCGAATGGAATCTAAGAAGTGGACAAAAGTGGACTTGAGCATTATAGCCATACTTCGTGATCGCCTTTGCGAACACTCTCACGATTGGAATATGGCACTTTTAGAAGAGGAAATTAAGCAAAGTAACCAGAAGTATATCGCGGCAGTTCAACGAGCAAAGGAAAACTATGAGTTCTTTGCGCACATGAGCCATGAATTACGCACACCCTTTCATGGGGTGATGGGCTGCCTCTCACTTCTTAATGAAACGCTAAGCGACAATTTGCATCCTGATTCCATAGATCTTTTGAATACTGCCATTGCATCGGGAAATCACATGTTAAATTTGTTAAACGATATACTGAAAATATCGAAGTCAAATCACCTGTCGCATAAAATTTCTAAAACAAAACTCTTGTATCGAGAAATGACGGTTCAACTGGTTAATGCCATGTCTCCATTTGCGATGACTCGAGGAATTTCAATACAATCGGAAATTGAGCCACAGGATTGTGACACTATCATTTATGTGGACAGCACCAAGGTTACGCAAATAGTCACAAATTGTTTGAACAATGCCATCAAGTTTGCTCCTTCTGGATTCAGCAATTAAAATTCAAATTAAATTGTCGCCATTTTTAATTGAAGCTCTCGGTGATTGGAGGCGAACAGTAGAACTTCATGCTGGTGTTGTGTCCTTCCATATGACGGGAAAGTTCTTCATGATGTCACCTCCATTGCGGATTGGCTCAGGATTCAGGATTCGAATTCGGGAGAGCAGTGGCTAATCCTTATGATTTCAGATACCGGTTGCGGCATAAAGTCAACTGAGCTCTCTTCCATGTTTGCTCCCTATACTCAGTCAAGCAGTGGTAGTAATCGAAATTTTCAAGGCACTGGACTTGGCCTGTACATATCCGTATCTTTATGTCATTTATTGAACGGATTTATTTCCTGTGCAAGCACACCAAAGAAAGGAACTTCGATTGCTATAGGCATCCCGGTAAAGAGATTTAGCAACGAGATAGCCCCTAGCATTCCAATTCATGACAATTCAGAGACCCTACTTCCGATCATTATGACAGGTGGAATTCTAATAGTCGATGACAACAAAGTGAACGTTAAGATCCTGCGGCGGACAATTGAGATGGAATGCAAAAAGTTGGACAAATCTTTCGAAATAGCATGTGCATATGGAGGTGAAGAAGCTATTGAACTGTACAAGACTCTTCGACCAAGTGTATGTTTCATTGACTACCACATGCCGGATGTTGACGGTATTCTAACAACGAAAGAAATTCGGAAATATGAATTGGAAAACGGAATTTCAAATGCCTTCATTATGAGTTACACAGCAGATGCGACACCTGCAGCACGAGATGCAGTCCTGACATCTGGAGCGAATGATATTATGACAAAGCCACCTCCCAAAAAAGTTATCCCAGGCTTAATCAATCGCATGGTAGCTCAAAGTGGTTGATTGATAAGAGAAGAAAATTTTATCAAAATCTAAAATTAAGAAGCTGAGCAATGACAAAAATCAAAAATTGATGGTAAAAATGCGGTTATTAGTCTTTAGTCGTGCATCAATAGTCAATTTTTTCTGATTATCATCGTCGTCTTCACTAAACATTTCAAAATATGGATGTCTTTTTGTTGCTCTGACGTTATAGTGTTTCCATGTAATGACCCCTTCTGTCCCGACTATCAAGGAAATGCTTGGACCCAGGGTCCCAAATTCTGCACACATTGCAAGCATACAACTCCAATAGCCAACATGTATGGCCTCTTCATCACTATTTTCTTTATATTCTAATTTCCTCTTAACTACCCCTTTCTCATCCAGGGTCTGTGAAGTGATTTAAGTTGTGTATTCAGTTGTTGAGATTAGACAGCTGAAATGTATGTGTCAAAGTTTTACCATTTTTGGTGATCCTTGTTCTTTTGGAATAATGGCATTAAATACTTGCTGTCATCTTTTCTTGAAAGCAAAGCTGACTTAAACCTGATCCCTAATCCCTTTTTCTTGTATTGATAATACCATTTATAAAGGCACCACGGAGTTTCACTTAAACTTTCCATCCATATATGGACTGACAACATCAATGTTTAAGGGCCAATTCCATCCATATAGAGACTAAGTATCCCATTGTCGAAGACATTAGTAAAAAGATTATACCTGTAAGAATAGATGAAAAAGACGAGCATATTTTTTCAAAGAATTTGAACTAGGAACTATAAGGGAAGTATGCAGTCAAGATTTTGGAAAGCGGTCTGAGGATTGAATAACTAGGGAGGGTTTTATAAAGTATCACCTATATGGAGCTGTTAGTTGAGTAAACAAGACTGAAAATAAGAAACTAAACTAAGCAAGTGAAATTGAGTCATGATTGAGCGAGGCAGTATCGCCTATTTATGGTAAAAATGCGGAATTAGAAAGAGCTTATTTCGCTACCAATCAGTAAAAATATAAGAAATGTATCGCATGAAATGACTACAATTAGAAACTTGGATCCTTTTTTTATTAAGCAGTAAAATAATATTTGACCGATATTGCGGTTGGGACTTTGACATCCAGAGGACAATTGTTGGCTATTGAGGAAGCAGCATTGAAACCACATAATTTCCACCAAACTCATTCATCTGTTGTAAAATGCTGGAAATTTAGTGCAGAATAAATATGCAAATACAAAACCTAGAACAGAAATGATGTCATCATATTTTACGATTTGCATTATTATTATACGATTCTTATTTCAAATTTGATTTCGAGAAAATAATTAAATGTGCTCAATATTTAAACAAGAAAACTAAACAAACTGGAGTGATAAATTTCTATTTTATCTTTTTCCAGCGCAAAGTGTTGGAAGCGATGTCGTCTCATTGAAGGATAAATTCCATTGAAAATGGAAATTTCAATGATCCTTGCATTGCTTTTGGATTAACCTTAAAATGCTGAAGAAAGTCGTATCAGAAATTACGACGGAGGTAGAGAAGATTAATCTAAAAGGTAAGCTAGAATTTATTTAAAGATAAAGGTAGCTTTGCTGGGCGAATGATTTACGTTTTAGCAGTTGTTTGCATAAAAAAGAAATGATTACTTTTACTGCTTTCTTGGAATAAGGATCATGAGACTATGATACGTTAAAGAGATACCGTAGTGCTGGTATAGGTAAGACATAGACGAGCTCGGAACACATCACAATGTGCAATCTCGCATTCTTCGTATATCTTTGTGTTGCCACTCATTGCTTACAGAGTTCATCCTTCCTACTCGTTGTATCGATTGTCTTGTTTCTAGAATGTACTTTTTCATTTCAACGCTCTTTTCTCCAGAAAAAAACTTCATTCTGATTACTTTATTCGATATTATTGCTAGCCCAAATGTAGATTTATACAATGCTATTTTTTAAACTCGATCTTCTATTAAATAACAAAATTTACCTAGATCCTACAAAGTACTACTCAAAGTTAAGAACAAAATCAGCTGAGAAAGGAGCCATAACTTCACCAAAGTATGGTTTGAAAACATCCACAAGAGCGGGGACAGATCCAGGAATAGTTTCCTCTGACAGGAAACTCATGATACCTATCATGGCAAGTCGACCATGATTAATTTCACACAAAAGACCACGTTCCTTCTGTTCGGTGGAAGTATTCTTGGCGAATCCGAATGGATCATAAAGATTGAAAGGGACTGGGTGTGGAAGTCCTTTGAAGGATGGATAGGCTCCAGGCTTTCCACCCTTGGTGTAATGCGTGACACCAACGTCCGATCCTTCTCCAGGAGTGAGCTCCGAAAAGAATTCTAGAAATCCAATGAATAGGATAATCTGAGCCTTGGCTGGGAATGGTAAGGAATCCCATTGTTCAGGAGGGGACATATCAATGGATGGAAAGGGAGTTCCATCTAATGTAATAGCCCAAGGAAAATGAAACATGGATTGAACGACGTGTCCAACAAAGGCAGCCATGGCAACTCTGCCATGTTTAATTTCTGAATGGCGTAACCAGCCAATAGTAAACTCCTCAGATTGTCCCCAATATGCCGCTTGTGTCAAATCCAATGGATCCAAGAACTGAAATTAGGTGAGAGGTGTGTTGGTTTTCAACCACTACTACTACGACTATTACTTTACTCACCTTAACTACAGGATTGAGTTTTTCTGCCAGTGCCTCCAAGTCAGCCTTACTCTCCTCGAGCTGTATTGTGATCATCGATGGCTTTCGTAACCAATTGATTGGAGTGAACGCTGTCGAAAACGGGAGAAGAAGGACTCCAAGAAACCATTCTTTTCTCCTCATGGTGAAATCGACCACCATTCACAAATGTTGTTTTTCTTGTACCTGCCAGTTTGTCGATACTGTCAAATGTTTTTCGAGTAAAAATTCGAAAAATCTCATCTTGAAGTAAAACATTACTCGATCGATTCGTATAACTAACTTTGGGAAGAGTTTAATGCCTTCAACATCAAACTCCTCTATAAATCAAATCACATCACAACCTGCATCCAAAGGTGAAAAAAATTAATAAATGGAAAATGATTGCAGTTATCTAACCGTAAACTCTTGTCCTGGTTTAGTTTATTTTTCAATTCATTGTATTTTACACATAAATGCCACAACATACTGTCAAGCCAAAGGAAATAATTGAGTTCTTCTTTACCAAATGTGATGACAAAACGTTTTTTTCATACAGCAATCCAAATTGGGGGGAGGAGAAGCAAAAGATAAACACCAGCTTTACCAATTCAAAAAACTCATGGTTCTTGGTTGTAAGGATCAACTGTTTCTGGTTGTAGAGATCAACTAATTGTTGTTGTACAGATCCACTAGTTCTTGTTGTACAGATCAACTACGTCTTCTAACATGAGAATGCTCTGGTTGTAAGGATCAGAAGACACATTTGAAAATACTGGGACCATTGATGAGAATATGCATTATGGCTTCTCCTTTATTTTGGCCAAGAGGTGTTTTATACATTTTACTATATTCCACATCACGCCATCAGTGATCTGTCTATTCTGTGTGAACTAGTGGTAAAAGCAATCAAAAGTTTAACACAAAATTCCTGATGTCATCAATGTCAAATCCAAATGAATTTCCAGCAGTTACATTCCAACATTTATTGATGATTGTCCTTGATTTTTGTCAAGGTAGTAATGGTGTGACTGTGTTCCCATAATTGATGAAAAACCTTGTATTTCATGGTCTTGACTTCAGTCTTTAAGCTTTACATTTGTAACTAATGTGGCATCGAATGTACATTTCCACGTAAGGGATAAAGTATTACTTGGCATTGACACAACCATCAAGACCTAAAGCAAGGCGTCTTACGATAGGAGGAAATTAACACTCGAATATCTTTCTAAATTTCATTCGAAATTGCAGAATAATTTGTTCGTCCCCCTCTCTGGATTCTCACCATCCTATCTCGACTTAACAGCACCTCTTGATTGTGTATTGATAGGCATAGTCATTCATAGCCATTCGGCCCTTGTTCCGCAAAATCCTATTTACAATTATCATCCTTGACTTTTGATTACATTCATCAGACAATTTTTGATTCAATCATCAAATAGAAAGCTGCATTGATATACGTTGCTTCCAAATTGATCCCTTAAGTCAAATCTTGTCAATGAATGACTATATTGCATGTTCCTGTGTATCATCATCAATCCTTTTCCATTCCTGTTTCCATGTTATTGATAAAATTTGCAATAACAAACGGAACATGACTTCCCTATTCTTCTTTGGTTGGATTGACTTTTCAACAACTCGTACCGTTTCCAAGTGAAATTATCCTTGAATCTTGACGTCGTACTCTATTTTTTCTTGATTGCAAAAAATGTTTTACATTGGTGAAGGTGAACCTTTGTGAATAGTTTGGTAAGGTAAATCCTGTAGAGTTTATCTCACCCTTTTTTAACAATTTCATCTTCTTCATACGTTTTCTTGCATGCAATTGATTTGATGCAATGTTTTATCAGCAGTCAAGATTCAAGACTTCATCTGAATGTGATGAATAGCAGCGTGCCTTTGTTCTCACGCTTACATATTTTTCGGAGTAGTCTACTTCGTTTCATCAAAGTATCAAAGTTTACTTTTTGGACTTTTGGGTTGTAATTATGACACTTTCATCTTGTTTTAATACTGATCAATACTTTTATTATACCTTGTATAAGTAGCCATAGTTTTCGAAACTTGTTTTTTTGTGTGAGCGTTTGAACCTTGACATTGTTTCTAGTAAGGTTAAGGATTTTGAGTATGTTTAGTAGCAGGTATTTGAAGTACAAAACCTCATGAACGAGAGCGAAAGCGATTGCGGCGATCACATCACTCAATCATGTCCGCCTTCTCACATTTTGCAGGATGGCCGATTCATATACCTTCCTGAGCCAACGGAACAAGAGCGATCTAAATTTCTAGAAAGATCGATTGCCAGGCATAAAATTCTACAGGAAGAATTCAAAGAGGGTGATGACGCATCGGATGTCGATGACGAAACAAAGCGGGAGGAAACGGAAAAGGCAACAGCACAAAAGGAAGCAAGCACAAAAATTAAGGTACATCCATTGGAAGTAGCGTCAGCCAGACTTCAAGCGAATGGAATTGCGGAACTCAGTAAGGCCATTAACCTTACAAACCTTGTTTCATCCGGAAATTATTTTGGTTTATCCAACATTGTAAATCCCAATTTAGAAGTAGATAAGGAAGATGACAAAACTGTTGAAGTTCCTGTCAATGCACAAGACATGGCACTCCGAGCCTTGTATCTTTGTAAACGAAAGAGAGCACAATTTGAACGCGCCACAGAAACCCTGGATCGGCATCAACAACGACTTGCATCAGCACTTGCGACGCAACAAATATTAGATCATCGGCTGTTGGCTCTCCGTCCTCGTTGGCGGTTAGTTGCTCCAGAACACGGAACAAGAGCTAAGCCTCACGCAACACGGCCCACGGAAGTTATTGCAATTGATGTTGATGTATACGATCAAGATCGGACCGGGGGTGGTTTACGACAAAGAGACTCCTCCTCCTCCTCTTCTCAATGGACAGTATCATCGAATGGAAGCATGTCCACGGTTGGATTAGCTAGATTAGTACCTAGATATGCTACTGTAGAATTCGCAAAGGACTATAAAGCTGTTCCAGATGTCACAAATTGGAAAGCTCAATATGATGATGAGATGGCGTCTACCAAAGATGTAGAGGGCAGTAAGCTGAAAAATAAAACTCGGGCAGAACCCTTTGCGGTGGCAGATCCTACACTTGGAAAAGTAGATGTTGATTTTGATCCAGAAAAGGTTCCCATGCTTAGTTTACAATTAGACATTGAAAAAGACTCAACCGGATTTAGACAATCGGCTCGATTATCTCCCCTCACCACTCTCGAAGAGAATGCTGCAGAAGACGAACAGGTTGTTGTGGCACTTCAACACTCACTGTTTTGTGCTTCCCTCTTTGAATCCATTCGAAATGAGCTTACAGCCATCGATTCTAATGATGACCATAATCACATTAAAACTTCTAAGCAGCATGAGGATGTTTGGTTGTCCAGCGCTAATGAGGAACACTATCTACCGCCGCCTTCAAGAATGGTAGGCTCGAAAAGTCTTGACGACAGGGAATCATTGTTGGCAGTGGTACATTGTCATGAGGGTGAAGTTAAGGTCCAACTTGATTCTGAATATGCCTTGACAATTAAACTTGTGGAAGCGGGGACAGCGGTTGGTAGTACGGAATGTATAGATGACAAAGGCGCAGAAGTTTCACCGAATATCCCTAACTTGTTGAGTGGAAGTCACAGTCCACAACAACTTCATATTTTGTGCCGAGCTCTTTTGTTGCATGCACAGGATGTCTACCATAGACATTCAATCCAATGTAGAGAACACATCATCCAGAAAAAGAAGGAAGAAAATGGCAAGCCAAAGTTAGGCTTGGAAATGCGTAAGAAAAAGGATGAGATGCCTTCTGCTTCCATCCTAAAAAGTTGTGTCAGTGTTGGTTCACGGATGCTATTGGAACGCCGAATTCGATGGGCTCTGACACGTGTTTCCAAATGGCTATCATCTTCTCAATCATCGGATGGTACGACTATGGTCATTGAATGGCTTCCATTGCCAGTCTTTGGAAACAAATCACAATTTGTTCTAAGTTATGAAAATTTCCTAATTGATGTAAAGATTGAGAAAGATGAAGTGATTGTCACCCGCTTTGGCGATCATGGTGACTTTAGGAAAGTTGTCTTTCACTCGGAAGACGAGTTTGAAACTTTCCTCAAGCTTGAATTTTATAGGCGTCTTACGGCTAGTAATGGTAATAATATGGACAGCTAATCCAAAGCGAATATCATAGAGGTATAGTTAAGGAGTTAAATTACTTTGTATCTCTCCACTATCGGAAATCCTTTCTTACGCTAATGAGGCTGTGTAAAAGTCACGAAGAAGCTGCACAAAGATAAACATGGAAACAGTATGGCCACCGCAACGGACGTAGTATGGAAAGAAACCTTTGTAAAATGCCATAAATCCTTCCTTCTTGGTTATCAATCTCAATGTTTGTAAGGTTCCTGTATATGGTAGCTTTCCAGTGACGGGGTCTTTCTTTTGGGAGGCCATTCGATTTTTCGATGCTTCCAGGGGCATAGTGGCGACGGAGTATATCAAACCTGAAGACATGGCAGAAGAGAAGACATTGGTAAGAGAGTCCTTCTCCTGACCGAGTAAATTACAAAAGAGAACCTTGAATTGATCCAGAGTGGCAACTTGGAATACTCCCACCATCATGGCACGAGTAACGAATGGTCCAGAGCCCCTCCAAAAGGCTCCAATGCCTTCTTCCTTGATGATACGGGTGGCTGTATCTACTACACCCTTATAATTACGACGTTGATCGACTGGAAGAGTGGCATCGTTGGAGAGTCTAACAACAGCGACTTCCATGGGACATGAGATGTAGGCAGCGATTCCACCTGTAACGGCACCAATTACAACTCTAACATGTAGCAATCAAAATGTCAAGAAGAACGAAAATGAGAAAAAAATGTGACACAATTTCAGAACGCATCAAGTCGAAACTTTGAACAATAGATACTATCCCAAAAACTCAACCGTATCAACCATGAATCAACTGCAAGTAACGTACCTCGCTGCAAAATCAGTTTTTCCTCGAATTTCATGTGCAATATCACGAAAGGTCTCAAAGAGTCCAAATCGAGACGTCGCGTAAAAGACCTGACGAAGAATCCCTGCCGATAACCCATCGTATAGAGTCATGAAACCGTTTTCACGAATCATGGCACCAAAATTAAACTTGGTCCCATTCATTGCCGCCAAACTCATCCGAACTGCGACCGTATTAGCAGGATGAACAACAGCCCAACCTAAACATCCACCCAAACCAGAGGAAACAAAAACGACAGATTGTGGAAGCTTCTTTGGTGGTGTTTTTGTTGTTGTTGTCGATGAGGATGATGACGTTGCCAGGTAATTCGATATTGGAGTTTGGATTGAAGACCACATGCTTGTTGATTTAATCTATAGATGAAACTCTTTCTTAACTTCCAAAAGTAATGAAAAGAGAACGACTCTCTGAAGATGAGGCCCTCTCTTCCAGTCGAAATGAATTTACTGCACTGTCTTCGGAAGAAATGAAATTTCACATAAATCTTACTCGGAGTCGAACAAAATAGTATCTTAAATCTTGCAGGTGCCCCATTTCTGAAGCTACTGTTCGATTCACTTTATTGAGGGAACTAGGCAGTTATATCGTGAATGGTTGACGAATTATCACCTCATTTGTAACACGTTAAAACGACACGAGGTAAAATGCTCTTCGCAATGATTTTTTTCTCAATCTCTCTGATTAATCACAAACCAGTCTCTCTTGAAAGACTCAAAAAATCTTGACAGAAATTTGGATATATAACAGATTTTGACTTAATAGTTGATTCAAAGCAAAAAAATAATAGTATTTGACTTGTTTCGGAAATATTTAAATAATAATGTAAAGAAAGAAAATAAGAAGTGGCGTTGGGGAAAATTATTATGTCTGAATAGCTGTTGTCTAAGTTCAGGGTAGGGTTACTCTTTCATTACATTATCACAATAAGAAAAGTTATTTGGATTGCTTAGTTGATATAATGCATAGGCATTTGATCCAGGACACACTACTTCACTGTTATTTCATAGCTTGATAATTGACCACCATAGTATGTATGGAAATTGACAGCTGTTTGATATCGAAACATGTTTGGATTTTTGTTCACATCTGGGGATAAAACGTTGGATCCTGACTCAAAAAATTGTTGAAAAAGCGAAACTGGGGATTGAAAATTTCATTCCCTACCTACTCCGACCGAACCATGACGCGGCAGATCCTCAATTTCCGATTTCACTATACACACCATACAACCGATTACGGATTCCAAAATTCATCGGAGTTGCCAAAATTCCGATTAGTGATGTCGTCATCACTTCATTTTCGATTGGGTTCCACATTTCTCAAATTGTGCATCGATTCCAACAAAACACGAAACTAACCATGAATATAAGTCGTTGTAGTAGCTGGCTTTTGATGCTCCTTAGCTTGTATCATACTGATGTTGAAGGATTTTCAACAGTAAGACAACAACAACACAAGATCCATAAAGAGAGGAGGATAAGTGTGGGGCATGTGCATGTTACAAAATTACATGGCGCATCTGTGAAATACGTGACCAGGAGCCCCGGAACACTAGCCTTGGCGGGCCAAATTTTCTCTACGATTCAAAAGCTGATTATTGGAAAATCCAAAGCTAAATTGATAGTGGAAGCTTTGATTAAGGAAGCTCATATTGGTGACCTTGCTGTATTGTCGATTCTAGGATTTGGGGCTGTCCCATTGATGAAATACTATCGCAAACTTCGGTATCCCGAAGAGACAGAATCAAGCTGGCTCCAAAGTCCGGCATGTCGAATTGCAATATCTACATCTCAACTATGTAAAATTGGAGGTATCGTGTATGCTGTGGATATGATGGCGGTTGCCTTGAGTGTCATTGGTTTTCAGTTTCCAATGAAAATGAATATGCCAACTATAGCCGGACAGGTCGGCTTCACCATGTGGTTTGCTGTTAATTTGGCAGCCATAAAGCAATCACTTCTCTGCAGACTTTTTAAGGTGAAGACCGCGGATGAGCTTGGGAGGTCAAGTGTCTATGACAGGATGGGAAACGGCATAATTTATTTCACCGCCCTGTTGATAATTCTAGACATTCTACCCGTGAAGACAGGTAGAGCGGTAAGCTCCGTGTTCGCCCTTGGTAGTGTGGGAACGTTAGTCATATCCTTGGCAAGCAAAGATATTGCGGCCAATTTTGTGAGCGGGCTTGCCCTGTCGGCCTCTGACAAATTTCATGTTGGAGAGAGTGTCAGAATAGGTAACGAGTATCATGGCGTAGTACACAGGATGGGTTGGATGCATACTGATATTAGAGGTCATGATGAGATCATCACTAGGATTCCCAACTCGGAGGTTGCTAATCAGAAGGTTTCTAACTTAAGCCGAATGAGTCGATCCCAAGTGAAGCAAGTGTTGTATTTCGATTACAAGGATATGGACAAAGTTTCCAATACAATTGTGGATATCAAACAGGAGATTTCTCTACATTGTCCCAAGCTAGTCACTGACGGTTCAAGACCATTCTGGTGTCACTTACGAGACATTAAGGAGAATAAATTGGAAGTCGTGGTTTTGACACATTTCACAATCAGACACGGTTCCACAGAATACTTCGACACAAGACAAAAAGTGTTGGAGGCTATTGGTAGAGCCGCGAAAAGGAATGATGTAAAATTCGCAATGCCAATTTTCTCCATTCATAGTGTGGATGGCAAGTATCCAGAGTCTTTGATTCGCTATTTACCGGAATACACTG
>CAAAJI010000339.1:0-31055 GCA_900642245.1 Fragilaria radians
AAAAAATCCGGAGCAACAGGTTGGGGAACAAAGCTGGTAACGGAATGGGTTTGTCAAGTTAGTCGTCAATGTTTTGAGGATGACAACGAATGAAAGATTGTAGGAAAGGATGGAAATATTGTCCATCACTTGGTAATTTTGACATTTGAACTGTAGCTAGAACTAAAGTTTCCGTATCGTTTTCAAAATAATCATGTCATCTTGGTGCGATTGGAAGCTTTGAAAGTTTTCTTTTCTATAAAAATGCGTTTTGCAGCCATTGAATTTGTCCCGCATCTAGTTACGTAACCTGACCAACACCATATTTCGCATTCTTAGGTAGATTGGATAAGTAATACAACAATGATTTAATAGTAATAGTAGTCTTTCCTTGATTCTTCACACTGACTTCTCAAGAGCATTTGTCTACTAATAGCAAATAGACATGATGCTTTTACATCCAATCCCTTGGTATATATATTTTTTATGCTAGTTCGACCAAATTTTCTAATTCACTTCCCCATAAGTTACTATAAAGTTGCATCAGAGGAGAACCCTCACGTGCAGGTTTCATCCTTCCAAATTTGGATTTACACTCCTCCAATTCTCGTACGAATTGATCAATCTTGGATTCTGTGACGTTGGGCATAACCACCACGTGAGCAATATCTTCCTCACAGGCTAATTGCCAACGCTTTACCAGTCCGTCATCGAGGGGTCGCTCCAGGACGACTGTCGTACTAAGATCGTTCAAACGACAAGAGAGTCCAATGGATGCTATCTTATCGCGCAAGTAACGGGCTTTCTCCATGCAATGACTATATGACTATTGAGAAACGGACGGAGATTATAACGACAATACATTGACTGCACTTACAGAACTTCTTCTTTAATACCAGCTATGGACTTTTTCCTCAAGGAATACCACATATATAGAGCACTCTGACCGTTACGAGATCCCATAATGGTAGTATCAACACTGTTGAGATAATCAATCCTCTGTTCTACTTTCTGAACATGCTCCTTTCGACTGAGAGCAATGCCACATGGCATAGGACATCCTAACATTTTGTGACCGCTGACAGTAATACTGTCTATATTCTTTCGAAATGAAATTTCAGGTGCGTCGTCGAGGAACGGCATCATCATGGCAAACAATGCTCCATCACAATGAATATGGTAACGGTCTCTCGGAATTTTTAAATCTTCCAGAATTTGCAAGATTCGGTCCAGATTGTCTACTGCTCCCTTGACAGTGGTACCAATATTAACGTTAATAATTGCAGGCTTATCACGATTTTTCTCAAGATCATACGCTAGAACTTCGTAATCAATCTCTCCCATTGGTAATGTTGGTATCGAAATGCAGTCCATTCGGTAGTAACGAGCCGCTTTAAATACGCTATAGTGCGATTCTCTGCTAGCATAGAGAATTCCATCTGGATGGCACTCTCGTGCCAACAGGATGCCATGAAGGTTTCCCTCTGTACCACATGTCGTGACGTAACCCCACAATTCATCTGGCTCTGCCTTGAACAAATGGGAAAAGAAATCAATCACAGCACACTCAAATTGTCGACTGTGAACTCCATAGTTTGAAGGAACGAATGGATCTCCCAAGTTATTGATAGAATATCTCATAAAGGGATAAATTTCTTCATGATTGTACATGAGATTATATGGATATCCAAAGTGAATACTGGATCGTCTCTGCAATAACTGATCGTACGCATCCAAAATCTCCGTTTCCGATGGTAGTAACGAACGACTACTATCATCCATAGGAATCCGTACTGACTCATTCGACAATTTGACTTGATCTGAATTCGATATAGGATCACGAATGGCTCCCCCCGCACCCCATGCATCAAAGACTGCCCAAGGAGATGGAGTTCCTGACTTATTCACATCGTCTTGAAAAAAGGAAGATTCTTCTACGACAGAAGTAGTAGTATTGGAATTCGAAATCGTAGTACTACTGTTAGTACTATTTGTAAAAATGGTATCCTCGTCTTCGTCATCATTCGGATTGGGGAAATAGGCTGCTGACGATGATTTGAAACGGCCTTTCCCATACATCTGGTAAGTGATCCAACGTTGCTTGGCTGCCATACAAGACCGTATGGCCAGGGATCGGGAAAACAAGGTTGTCATCATGAGAGGTGCGTGGACTTTTGGATGGAGGTGTGGAACGATTCAAATCAGAACCTAGTAGAAAATATAATTTTTATCCTGCTCTTTCAGAAATCATTGGAAGACTAACTCACATGGAATACGCAGCTGTTGTGAAGATGTGTAGAAATAATGGTTCCAATGGAGTCGAACTAGTCATTGGAATCGGAGGATTCCAAAGTGGGTGACGTAATAGTATTTGAGAATGACGACACCGTCATGTACACAAGAGGTCGCAAAACTTAACCAATTGATGCAGAGGACTACAAACAATCGTAGAAACAATAATTTGCCAATAAGAAGAGGAATCTTTTGAATTAAAGACACGTTGAACAACAAAAATAAGATTCTAAACAATTGAATCAAGTTAAAGTTCATGAACTCACATTTTGTAAGATAACTTCTTACCAAGCTAATTCTATTCCAATCCTTTGATGTCACTAGGATCCGGATATATAGTTAAAACGCAAAATGAGATTTTTTAGATAATCAGGTATCTCTGGCTTTCATTATACTATAATTTGGCAGGGAGTCTTTCGATTCCAAAACTCTAGGGATTTTACAAAGCTTGGAGGTCCTGAGCTTACGCTTTAGCATAAAACCTATGCTATCCACTTCTTTACTACTCTAAATCAAGATTACAACAAACAACGCGATAAGGCTTTCAACGGTCAAAAAGTGAATATGTTCAATATACAAATGCAATTTTATAATTTATGGAATATGGTACTTCATTCCAAGATATTTCACTTTGACCATCCAACAAGTCCAAGATCTTGCAAGATCCTACTTTTTTGCTCCTCAACGACGCTCGAAGTAGAACACTGCTGTCCTCTACCGTTGTCCCTAAGCTCAGAACATGGTCAGCAATTGCCTCTTTCACTTCATTATATACATCCTAGCTAAGGAATTTGCAGATGGGCCATGTTTCCTACATGCCCTTCTCCAGCATCTCTACATTGACACACCTTCTCCTGCTTATTTCAAAAGATCTCAGCTAAGTGATATGCCTATCAACATGAAGCTTGCAGAGGGAAAAAACAATAACTTTAATGCAAGAGTAAGAACACTGGTGTATGAGGTTGCAAGTGTTGGTCAATCTTTGAACAATGAAGTCCTGCTCATACATCTGATGAAAGGATTTGAAGCAGCTCCTGATAAGCCATTTTTTCGCCAAATGCTGTACTACATTAGAGTACAGAGGTAAGACAATACTCTTAACCTTACTATAATGTATTAATTGAATGATGCTCAGAAGAGCTAATCAAAACAAGATAATAATAAAGTTATCTTGAGAATAAGATAAGAGATGATTTTTAATCATCGTTCACAAACACTTTGATGTTATCAACGTTGAATTAGTATATTATTGATATCTCTATCCCAAGTACGGGATAAGAGAAAATAGCACTTATGTCAGTGGATCAGATTGAATCTGATCCATTTCGATGTTTTTTACATATGAAGTCTACGCTAGTATTGTTTCTTCAAGAGCGTAATTTTAGAATGATAAAATAGATCATAATTTTTACACCTCAAAAATTCGTTCGTAAATGCGCATATCCACCTGGGATAGAGCAAATGCAAGATCAGCATACCAGAATTATGTATAATAATGATGCAGATCGCGAAATGGAGCCAATTATGAGCTTTGCTGAGCAATTTTGGACAGATAGAATCAACAACGGAACCTGGTGAAAACAAACTGATTGCTCTCACTGCTCAGATTAGAAATCTCAAAGCTGGTGGACCTTCATCCAAGATGGACAAACCCTCCATTTCTCTCAAGCCTCCTTCAAATAAAGATGGGAAGATCAAGAAGGCAAAGAGCAAGAGGTACTCTGATCCCTACACACCAGATCAGGCATGGATATGGGTTGCTCCTAAATCAGGAGAAGCAAAGAACAAAAATTCACAAAGGAAGGACTTCTATTGGTGCACCGACCATCAGCACAAGGATACCAAAAAGAAAGGAAAGTGGGACATACATGAAAAATGTCATACCATGCTTCTCATTGCAAACTCTAATGAGACTGAGACTTTAAACGCCACCACAACCACACTCATGAGAAGTATCATCGATGCCTATGAGAAACCTGAGGAATGACGCCAGATTTATGGACTGGCCAGTGTGATTTAAACTGTCATCTTGTTTCTTTGCGTTTCCGTTGATCACCTCTTCTAACTGATGACAAAAAATTGCTCAAAATGATACACACATTCTCAACGAATGTCAATTTGGAGGCAGTCATTGCTTCCACTGTAATGGATGTAAGCTTCTGATAGTCACTCACAGTTACCATCCTGCTATGCTACTTTTACCCTGGCAGACTTGCTACATCTTTGCAGCTTCAGCGGACCTCAAAGCATCCACTTTACAACCTTTTGATTCTGACAGCTTTCAGATCAAAATCGATAACTGTGCATCCATGTGCACCACCCGTTGTATTGAAGACTTTGCATCTCCACCATATCCTATCTCTTTGCATAGCATTGGTGTTGGAGGCAACATTCCGTGCTTATTGGCACTGTAATTTGGGTCATTGAGGGTGATCAAGGCCACAAACACCTCTTCAATATCCCAGGCTCAATCTATGCTCCTCAAGCTCTTTATCACCTTATTTCACCGCAACACTGGAGCCAGGCAGCAAATGACAACATGCCCAATCCTAATGGAACCTAGTGCGGTACCTATGCTGATCATGTACAACTACATTGGCCCCAATGCCAGCCACTTTGTACACAGCCACAGGGTTCTACTGGAGTATATCTCCCATATTCTTAGTCCAAATAAGAAAAAGGCCTTAGTTTAATGAAAGCGAGAAGATTGGCGATCGTATATGTGAGAAAAGTGATGAGAACTTCTATATTTTAGCAATAGTTCATTAATTTATTTTAGCAATTACAATTTAAATGTGAAGAGGTATTTTAACAGAGTTCACCATTGCCATTGCCCTGTGCAAAGACCTCATCAACTGCACACCAGCAGCCTACACTCATCTTATCCCCTCTGAAGAAGGAGAATTCCCTGAGCCACACGTGACAGAAGAAGTTAAAACACTAGGTTTACTTAATTAAGGAGCTGATAATCATTCAGTTACTACAACTCAACCTGAATGGCTGGGAATGAAATTTCAAGACAAGTCTTCTTTATTTGAAGGTGAACCATAACGAATTCCGTCACATCAAGCACTCTGGACACATTGATACCAGAGCCTTGACCATCTTTCAAAGATTTGCATGAGAAGCATGGCAAAAGATGGAAGACTCCCAAAACAATTGGCAATATGTGAGGTTCCTCTTTGCCCTAGCTGCATTGCAAGCCATAGCTCACAAAGACCATGGAGAACCAAAGGGAACACCGTTAACAAGGAAACACTGTCTCATGTCCTGGATAAATGATATATGTAGACCAATTGGAGTTGCCTACACTAGGTTTCATTGGGCAAATTAAATAACCATGACTTACCAATCACCGCTATTGTGTCACCACCATTGTAGTTGCTGCTTTCAGTGACTTTACTTTCATTTGGCACCAGACGTTTACTAATGCTGAGCAAACTCTGGGAGCCAAACATGCATTTGGAGGCTTTGCAGCTGCAAACAATGTCTCCATCCTCCATTACCATGCAGATTATGGAAGATTTTCAGAGCCCAAGCATGTTGATGAAGTGAACCGGATGCTAAATACCACATCCTTGCTTTGGTGAATCTACTTTCTGAATTGAGGGATCATTTGGATCAAAATATCAATACTCCACCAGCCTTGCATTGCAAACTATTCGAGGAAAACCCGGGAGCATATGAACTTACAATAGCTCCAAGAGTGCAATCCAGAACAAACTATATTAATGTTAAGTATCATCATTTTCGTGCATATGTGGTTAAATACGGATCTCCTTAAAGAAATTTGCTTCAGAACACCAACTTTCCGGTATATTCACAAAACCACTTGCTACAGCATTTTCATTTACTCACAAGGCATCATCATGCAAACACCTATTATTGTTATGGATCAAGTGGATGAGGGAGTGTAACAATCTGTACGTTCTCCTACTGCACTACTAGTGGCTACATACACTTCAAATCCTCCTATTCCATCATCTGTAGCTGTCTTCTATGCGTTCCCTTGATTTGTGCAATTCCAATAATTTTTGGATACCCGGGTTGTTTCTAGTCCTGCCAAATATTAAACATTATCCAAACACGGCAGTTTACGCGCAATTCCAACGGAGAACTGGTACAACATAATTTTCCGCATTCTTCCTCACAAAATTCATTTATTTGCTTACATGTTTCTTTGAAACTCATTATGAGAATTTTATTTCCACATCTAATTCAATGAACATGTGAAAACTGTTGCAGGACTGATATCAGTTACGAGACTGGATTGATGCAGGGAATAGCACAAATATTCTATATATCATTAAGCCCTTTTTTGCAACTTCTTGCCAGGCCAAACCCCAAGAAAAAACACGTGTGGGAAATTGCCAGTGAAAGACTTAGGCACATGATAGCTTTGTTTTGAAAGTTATTATCAAATTGCGTTGATACACCGGCAACATGCACAATATTTCAATTTTGTACCATTAACGCAATCCATGATGACAGCGTCCAAAAATTTTAGCTCGCAGTATTTGATTGGAACCCTACCACTCAATGATGTGTGAGCAAAGTTCACTCGAATTAATTAGAGGACTTGGTGGCTCAGGAATTTGTCCTGACAAATTGTGATTGTGATTGATGAGAAGAGTATTCAAGAACGAAGCCTTCCAATCCATTGGGATGCTTCCAGTGAGCCTATTCCAGGAAAGATCAATATATTCTAAATGCTTCAGACTCCGAAATTCTGTTGGAATTGTGCCAGAGAGTTGATTCCTCTTTAGATCAAGCTTTCGTAACGAAGTAAGGCGACCTAGCTCTGTTGGAAGGGAACCCTGGAGGGAAGTGAATGACATGTGTAACTCTTCTAAGCTATCGCTGAAGTTTTTCGGAATAGCGCCAGACAGGCTAGTATTAGAAAGTGAGACTGTGTGCAGGGATGTTAACGCCGTAAATTTTGATGATAGCGAACCAGACAAATATGGATTGTTTTCCATTCGCACTTTTTGCAAATTTGTGAGAAGTCCTAGTTCGTGATTAGGCAGAGTCCCGTTCAACGAATTATGCATCAAATTGATTTCCCTTATTTCGTAGGTAGGTCCAACGCATACGATCCCCTCCCAATCACAAACGGATTCATGACTAATCCAATTTTGATTTCGATACCATTTATGACCGTTTAATTGTTGGTATATTGTAGCAAGCAAGTATCTCTGGAAAAAGTCTAGTTTCGAACGACTTCTCCATTGATAGTCTGCTAGCCACAAAATCGCCTGATTTTCAACAGAGCAAGATTCTGGGAAGGCTGTATGCGAGATAGCGTCCTTAATAGCTCCCGTTCGAGCCAGAAACCATGTCACAATGGTATGACGATTCATAATCTCGTTTGACAAGGGATTTTGAAGCCTGTCTTGACACGTGCAATCTGGAATTATGTTGGTTTTATTTTGACAACTCATCGAATTTTGGAGCCTGGAATCGGTCTTTGGCTTCCCTTTGTGCTTTTCCGATAAAGTTAACGCTATAACTACCGAAGTCATGACAATACCGAGCCATAAAAGAATTAAACAACATTTTCTTGTTCTCAATGTTGCCCGACATCCAGAATATGAATGTTTCAAGTACATATGCGATTCTATGAAAACATAATGTAAATTCTTCTCGGAGGTATTTGAGTGGTGCGACTTCGCTTTCGATGTCATGAGATTATTTTCACTTTCTTGACTTTCGTCTATTGTGAAATGTTTAGGCGTTGATAGTTCTCTTATTTCAAGGAGAGTCATGGAAATTGAGTCATCAAGAGATCCGCAGTGTCGAGGCAATACATAGTTTGTGTCTAGACGTGTGTTTGCATCGTCTTCATCCTTACTTCCTTGTTGCGTGGAAGTCACTTTACTTTTTTGAAAGTCTGTAAAAGTTTCCAATCTCATCGTGATTCCATCAATCAAAGAGTTTTCGGTTAGACTTCTCCGACGAAAGCTTTCATCCGGACAATGATATGGATTGTATATTGGACCATGAATATTCCATGGTAAGCTGAAATCTCGAATTCCAATCATGCCGAGGATTCTCTGCCCAAATAAATCTATATTGATGAAATTGGGTAACTGATAACCGGGCACTTCATTCGGAAGGTCAGCTGAAGATAGCAATGAAATATCCTCATCTGCAAATGGTCCATATATCATCATAGGTGGGCCGATAGTATAATCATTATCACAAAAAGAATTCTCAGGATCAAGCATCTTGCGTGGATCCGGAGATCCAGTAAAACATCTCCTCCTCGAGTCACACACATCCAATTGAATGGGTGAAAAATCGGAGCTGACTTTCTCGTCTGGTTGGGTTTCATCGACTGTTGTTTTCATGATATCGTCATCCAATGAAGACTGCATGCCAAGATTAGGGGTTCTGAGTGATTGCATTTGAAAATATCTCCAACAAGGAATGACTCCATCAATTCATGAAACATCTCGAAATTTCTCCGGAGATTCAGGATTGAGATATCATG
The DNA here is from genome assembly GCA_900642245.1 of Fragilaria radians. Classification (NCBI taxonomy): domain Eukaryota; phylum Bacillariophyta; class Fragilariophyceae; order Fragilariales; family Fragilariaceae; genus Fragilaria; species Fragilaria radians. The sequence goes on from CAAAJI010000339.1 coordinate 8,765, forward strand.
CAGGATTCTAAATATAAATAGAGTTTAATTTTAAATACCCTTCATTTAAGAAGCGAAACATGCTTTCAGATTTCGTTAAGGCCTAAGTACTCAAACCGGCAGACTACGTTTGAAACATAAGAATGATACTCGAGAGTTTCTTATATGTAGGTATATCAAAAAATGCACATAGAAATACTAGCGTAAACGGGGCACGCAGAAACTTGAAGAACTATATTTGAGTGTCGATTATGTGGTCATGCAAGCTTAATACCCAATTCCACTTTCATATGAAAACTGCACAGCAGTGCACACATTAGTAAAAGGCTTCAACGCCTACGATTGAGATTTATTTTAACTGATGATTTTCATGTAACCCAGGATTTTAGATTACAGCCACTTTGTTACTCATGTGCAATAATTTTACTTGAAGGTTGAGGCAAATGAATATTTCATTTCCCTTGTGTGACAAGGAAAGTTTGGCTTACAATCCCCATTCATGACAGTACATCAAGCATATAATATCTTATGACAATCTTTAGTTTTAGAGATTGTTTTTGTATACAGTAGAAACCAGGGAGCAAGCTCCTCAAACTATGAAAAGAAATAGAAGACCAGAAGAATACAGAAGAAAGAAAAGCCTGTGCATTGATCTCAACTCTGACTTCAGCATTACATTGTGAATTAGGAGTCAAAGACCGATTTGCTCATTTGCTGTCCTAGACATAGTAGACTGCCTCGATGTGCAGAATTGGCTGCATAGCCTTGACGCGTGAGCCCTGAAATAATATCCCACAAAATCATTTAGCAGTGACTCTGAAGCATCATCTAATCCTGCCCAGAAAGGAGACATAACTTACAGACTTTCTCTTTCTGGTTCCCTTGATGTACTGCTGCACCAAATCAAGTAGATTCAATGGCAATTGAAAGAGTGTTGCTCCTACAGAGATAGGATTCATTACTCCTCAATGCTTGAACTATCCCCCAAAAGCATGGACACTTATAATTGTTGTTGATTGTGATCTCCCCAAGCTGCTTCTCCCGATAGTGCTTGTAACAAAGCCATCGAGATTGACCGGAAAGGCATTGAGTTCTGAGGTTCTTGGAATATTTGATACCTGTGACGCTACAGGTCCACGGACTCCTCAGAGAAATGGAAAGGTGGAACGTAAGTTCCAGACACTTTAAGGAAGAAATCAAGCTATGTTTAATGATGCACGTATGGAGGGTGATTTTCGTAAAGGTTTGTGGGCTGAGTGCGCATCTACAGCTACCTATTACGAGAATACTATTGTTAGCAAAGATAAGAAAAAGCCGCCATTGCAATTACTGTTTAAAGAGCAAATTAAAGATTTGAAACAACTTTAAAAGTTTGGTGAAATGTGTGTTGTATCAAGCAAGGCAAAGATCCAGGGAAGCTCAATGATAGAGGAACAGTTTGTGTATTTGTTGGGTATCCACAATACCATGCAAATGATGCTTATAGGCTCTTGAATCTGAAAACAAATTATGTTGTTAAGTCAAGAGATATCATCTGGTTGAATAAAGGTTATGGACAGTGAACTAAGTCAAAGGATAGCCTTGAGAAGGTTGAAGATGATTTATCTGATTCAGAATTTGAAAATGATGCCGCGAAGGAACAAAAGGAATTGACAACAAAAAAAGATAAAACAGTTAACAATGAAATGTTTTCAGAGAAATTTCGAAATTAAAAAGCTGGTTCAACCTTGATCCATCAAGATTTATTGAAAAACAAGATTCAGGAAGGGACTTGGTAGTTGAAAAGTCTAATGTTGCATTGAATGCACTTGATTTGGTGGAGGAATCATCTGGATGCCGATCACAAAATTAAATGGCTAGTGGCCATTTCGAAAGAAGTTGAAGAAATGATTGCAACACGTGTTTGGAGGAAAATTCAAAAATTGGAGTTAACAAGCGGTGAAACATGTATAAAAAGCAAGTGGGTTTTCAAAATCAAACGGAACGGAGTTTTTCGTGCACTGTTACTTGCGTTCAGGTACAGTCAAGTACCCGGAGTTTTCAGGAGAGTTTTGCTCCCCGGTGATAAATGATGTGACATTCCGGATTCCGTTGGTCATTATGTTAACTTGGATTTAAAGGCAAAAGTTGTCAACATTGAAACTGCCTTTTTGCACGGAGATATAAAAGAAACAATATACATGGAGATTCCAAAGGGATGGAAGCAAACGTTAATGAAGGCTCATCATCATTGCCACTGGTGGTTAAATTTACTGATTCCGTACTGAGGATTGACTTAATTTTACATTTGTTTTTGTTGGGTTTCAACTGTTTCTTCAGCGCATTGATCTCTTCAACTAAAAATTCCAGAGATTTGTTTTCGGTAGGGCTTACCTTCCAAGCTTCAAAACGAGCTGTTTTGGACTTCTTCAGATGCGCAACCACGCGACATTCGGAAGTGTTATGATTGCTTTTGTCACATGCGTGACACCACTTTTTTAAAGTCCTAACAGCTTTAGGGGCTTTACTATTAGTGCTATGCTTTGTCTTTTTTTTACCGGGGTCCCTTTGTCTGGTGGATTGTCACAAAATTATCCAATAGTTAAAATAGTTGAAGGAGTCTTTATAGCTCATTTTGAAAATGTTAATATTTGCTGCAATCATAGCCTCGTCCCACTTAGGATTTCTTGCTTGGTCAAGGATCTCAAAAAATTTCGTCCGAATCTAACTGTTTAGGATTTTCCTCGAAAAAAAAGTTAGTAACGATTTAAATCATGGAGATGGTCAACAAATTGTTGTACCTTAGTATTGGATTCTAAATATAGCCCTTGCTACAAACAATATTTTTGAACGCAAATGGCTCTTTTAAGAATATACTCCTCATGAATAGTTCCAAGAGGTCATTGTCCGGTAGATCTCCACCCTCTGCTGCAAGACGCAGGTTGAGATGACGTTCCCAGTAGGACAATGCCTGACCCTTAAGCAAAGTCCGAACCATCCGAGAATTATCCACGGGTTCTCTCATGGGCATACACCTCTCAATTTCCCTATAACCCATTAGCCACTTGATCTAGTCTTCCGCTATTTCTATCCTTAAATACTAGAAAATGACACAGGTATGTTGTTACGGGAATATCCGGGTCTGGAAAAACTCAAGCTTAGTTGTTTCAGTCTTGTCACTGTCTCGCCTGTCTCTTTCTCACCCTTCTTTACCTTGGAAACAAACGGAATGGGAGGGTTCTTGCAAACTGCTACAGGTAATCCCGCGGTACGTTGAAACATGCTCAGAGACATGATTGCAACTGAAATAGAAATGAAATTTTAGTATGAAAAGGGATATCTGCGGTATTTACTTATCTGATAGCTGCACGTTTTCCAGGATCAACACACTAATGGTGCTATGATCAAAATGCTTGAATGTAGAAATATATGTTCTATTTTCAGAAATTATGAAAAACTACTCTTGTTCAATTAATCATACAAGAGTGGAGTCTTGATAGACTAATTTTTCGTTATTATGTTTCTTTAGATCATCCTATTTTTTAGGATGAATTGTTATATCCAGAGTATTCTGGTTAGTCAAAATATCTTTTGACTTATTTTATTTAGAATGAAATATTTAAGTCATGTTACACTTCATGAAACACATGTGATTTACTTTCACCTAAATTTAAAGAGATGTAGGATGAGTATCATCTAAAATTTGTAAACGAAAAACGAAAGCCATTATTCTTTTCAGTTGTTGTTGATTTAGATGTGCTAATAAAGATGGTATTTTCATCATCTTTATTTGAATGTACTATCAGCAATGGACGTCTCCAAATCTTGGTAAAAAATAACATCTTCTTGAATTAATGCTTTTCTAGTTTAATTCTCTGTGTTTTATTATTATTATAAAGTGTTATCTTCTAGTATTCTGAATACAGAAGACTAGTTACCGGGCGTTCTATCACATGTCTTCTTCTAATGTTGAAAATTACGCCAGTTAGAAGGATACCTAAGAGGCAGAAAACTGTTGAGACTTCAACTTATGGTTCAGAGTTAGTAGCATCAAGGATAGCTACAGTGCTCATCCTTGAAGTTAGATTTATGCTTCGGTCATTAGGAATAGCATTAGATGGACCAACATTGATGTTAGGAGACAATGCGTTTGTGGTTTTGAATACGTCAGTTCCATCCAGTGTGTTGAATTAACAGCAAAATGCAATTGCCTATCATCAAGTCAGAGAAGCAATATCTACCAAGATATAACGTTTTGCATGCATAAAGAGAAAAAACATAAGTGACATTTTGACTAAGCTTTTGTGTAATGAGAAGTTTCATTATTTGGTGAAGAAGGTATTCTTCCAATATACCAAAGAGTTAAGCAGTTAACTTAGAAGAATTTAGGATCTTAGTAAAGGAGGTTAGGAATATATTAGAAAAAAATCATCAGAATAAAAAATCAGAGTAAAGAAAAATTAGGGAATTATAAAGAACAAAATTAGGACTCATTTATGTATCTAATGCAAGAGAGAATACATAAAGAAGTTTCCAAGCTCAAAAGTATTTCAGATATACGGTCAGATATTAGGGGAGAAAAAGATTATTTGTAAATGAATTACTATTATAATTTTTGAAAGTTGCACGGTCAATATGGTACTGAGAGGATTAAGGGTGTTGAAACATTATCTAAGATATTTTAATGGCAAAGCGACGACACATAAGGACCAGGGTCATGGTTTAGAGTTCAATTCACCTCTATACTATTGAGTTTCTTTTACTTTCTAAGGATTATTATGGAGAATATCTTTCGTACAGAGTTGTGATATAAAACAACATGCAGGGTGTGAGAGATGCTTTACATCAGAAAAGCCATAGAATGAATTGGACTGCAAAGAAAATTGCTTGTGATCATGGAAGTGAACAATAATGGCGCAAAAGAGTTGATGAAAAACTGGAGCTTTGGTAATAGGATGCAATACATTGATATTTATTAATTCTACATTTGTGAAGTCAAAGAAAGGAATACAGTAAAGATTGAATGGATCAGCTCTGGACCGAATTACAGTGAACTGTTTATGAAAAATCTTGGGAATCAGCTGTATGAAAACACTTGAAAGTTTTCGTGATATGAGTAATGAGAAGTGGGGATTCAAGAAGTTGGGTCGAGTGTTCGATTTCTTGTTCAAAATCATAATCAATAAATCCGGTCATGCTAGAACAAACACAAGCCCTAGAATTTCTTAAAATGTGAGTAAAAGTTGACCACAAGTGTGATCCCGATCTATGTGAATCAAAGAAATGTGATGAAAGAGAGGGAAAGATAGAATAATCAGCTAGTAATCATAATTCCTAGATTAAGATGATCTGCCAGCAACTAGAGGTTTGTAGCAGGCAATTTATCTCCTATGATTATTAAATTGCATTGATGCACTGACAATATGCATAATATTTCAATTTTGTAACTCCACATACATTTATGGCTGAACGAAATAGAATATCATAACAACAGTTAGCTTGAATTGAAAAAATTGCCAACCTTCACTAAAGGAAGCAGAATATAATATACATTTGAATTTGATGAGCGATTCAATTTTCCGTAATGAATATACTCAAAAAAGGCTGTGTGTCTGGACTTGTTCTTCCAAAGTATGATATACGCATCCGTGATTGAGATGGAGAATGAGTTTGTGAACAAGGTATGAAGCTGGTCCATATATAGACCTATGAAAATGAAAGAAAATTGTTGGTGTGCAGTTAGGCACAAGATAGCTCCGTTTTGAAATTTATCATCGAATTGCGTTGATACACCGGCAACATGCACAATATTTCAATTTTGTACCATTAACGCAATCCATGATGACAGCGTCCAAAAATTTTAGCTCGCAGTATTTGATTGGAACCCTACCACTCAATGATGTGTGAGCAAAGTTCACTCGAATTAATTAGAGGACTTGGTGGCTCAGGAATTTGTCCTGACAAATTGTGATTGTGATTGATGAGAAGAGTATTCAAGAACGAAGCCTTCCAATCCATTGGGATGCTTCCAGTGAGCCTATTCCAGGAAAGATCAATATATTCTAAATGCTTCAGACTCCGAAATTCTGTTGGAATTGTGCCAGAGAGTTGATTCCTCTTTAGATCAAGCTTTCGTAACGAAGTAAGGCGACCTAGCTCTGTTGGAAGGGAACCCTGGAGGGAAGTGAATGACATGTGTAACTCTTCTAAGCTATCGCTGAAGTTTTTCGGAATAGCGCCAGACAGGCTAGTATTAGAAAGTGAGACTGTGTGCAGGGATGTTAACGCCGTAAATTTTGATGATAGCGAACCAGACAAATATGGATTGTTTTCCATTCGCACTTTTTGCAAATTTGTGAGAAGTCCTAGTTCGTGATTAGGCAGAGTCCCGTTCAACGAATTATGCATCAAATTGATTTCCCTTATTTCGTAGGTAGGTCCAACGCATACGATCCCCTCCCAATCACAAACGGATTCATGACTAATCCAATTTTGATTTCGATACCATTTATGACCGTTTAATTGTTGGTATATTGTAGCAAGCAAGTATCTCTGGAAAAAGTCTAGTTTCGAACGACTTCTCCATTGATAGTCTGCTAGCCACAAAATCGCCTGATTTTCAACAGAGCAAGATTCTGGGAAGGCTGTATGCGAGATAGCGTCCTTAATAGCTCCCGTTCGAGCCAGAAACCATGTCACAATGGTATGACGATTCATAATCTCGTTTGACAAGGGATTTTGAAGCCTGTCTTGACACGTGCAATCTGGAATTATGTTGGTTTTATTTTGACAACTCATCGAATTTTGGAGCCTGGAATCGGTCTTTGGCTTCCCTTTGTGCTTTTCCGATAAAGTTAACGCTATAACTACCGAAGTCATGACAATACCGAGCCATAAAAGAATTAAACAACATTTTCTTGTTCTCAATGTTGCCCGACATCCAGAATATGAATGTTTCAAGTACATGTGCGATTCTATAAAAACATAATGTAAATTCTTCTCGGAGGTATTTGAGTGGTGCGACTTCGCTTTCGATGTCATGAGATTATTTTCACTTTCTTGACTTTCGTCTATTGAGAAATGTTTAGGCGTTGTTGATAGTTCTCTTATTTCAAGGAGAGTCATGGAAATTGAGTCATCAAGAGATCCACAGTGTCGAGGCAATAAACAGTTTGTGTCTACAACTGTGCTTGTTTCGTTTTCATCCTTAGTTCCTTCTTGCGTGGGAGTTACTTGACTCCCTTGAAGTTCTGTAAAGTTTTCCATTCTGCAAGTGTTTGCATCAAACGAAGAGTTTCCATTGAGAGTTCTTCGACGAAAGTTTTCATCCGAACTATGAGATGGATTGTGTATTGGACCACAAAGATTCCATGGTAAACTAAAATCTCGAATTCCAATCACGCCGAGGATTCTTCGCCCGATTAAATCAAGCTTGGGTAACTGATAACCGGGCACTTCATTCGGAAGGTCAGCTGAAGATAGCAATGAAATATCCTCATCTGCAAATGGTCCATATATCATCATAGGTGGGCCGATAGTATAATCCTTATCACAAAAGGAATTCTCAGGATCAAGCATCTTGCGTGGATCCGGAGATCCCGTAAAACATCTCATCCTCGAGTCACACACATCCAATCGAATGGGTGAAAAATCGGATCTGACTTTCTCGTCTGGTTGGGTTTCATCAACTGTAGTGTTTATGACTTCATCATCGAATAAAGACTGGATACCAGGCTTTGGGTGTCTCAGTGATTGCATTCGAGGATTTAATCGAGGCTTGTGCTGTGACAGCATAGAAAGATGATTCATATCCAATGATAGCAAGCTCAAGGGAATCGAAACCGTTAACTTTGTTTTATTTTCTCTATATTAAAGGTTACCCTCGCGTATGGATAAAACGAATTTTTCTAATTCGATGTAATCTGGATGCAGATATACATGTAGGAGCCTAAATAAAAATCTCTATGCAAAGGATGCAAGCATCTAAGGACTTTCTAAACTTTCTTAAAAATGTTTTGCGCTTTGCAGTAATAGGCTTATCCACGCCAGTACGAGTATGCAATAACCCGTTGCCCTAACCCAAACTAGTAATTAGTTGGCAGTGACAACGCGACAACCGTGAGTGCAACCATTTACAGCTTCATGCACATTGGGTAAGAGTAAAGTTCTTGCTACAGGCGTCATTGCTAGTATCTATTGAGCATCAAATTTTTATGCACTGTTGGGGATCAAGGACTTATTGAAAGTAAGTAAGGCAGCGCTTAATTATGATTAAAACTGAAGTTGAACAGCACAAATTGGAACATTTGCTGAAGGCAAAATTGAAATTCTTTGGAAATTGACTTCCATACAAGAGAAGAATTTAAATGACTTTAAATTTCCCTTAGTTGAAAAACAGAGAGTCCAAGTGGAGTATAAAGTATTCCGTGAATTGAATGCGGAGCTAAAATAGAGGAGGCTGATGTTTAAGCAAGATATAGCACTCACGCAAAGTGATAGAAAGATAAGAAAGAACACTGGGATTGGTGATACTGGAGCACATTATCATTTGGCAAATGACGATATAATTATGAATGAATTTGAAAGGCCCAATGAATAACGAAAGACAATAAAGGGACAATGCTGGGGATGATAAACTTACAGGTTGTGAAACAACATGGCTCTAGTCAGGTATTGACTTTATTTGATGTCAAGTGTGTTCCAAGTGCAATGCACATGCTTTTCAGGGTCACTTGTATACGGAGCATGATTCAACTTTAGTAACATTAACCATGTCAAACACAAAGGGAAACGTCAAATGCATGATGTGGTTTGGCTTTAAAATTGAAAGAGATAATCGAAAGTCAACGAAGCATTTCTTAATTAGGAGAAGGAGATTATACATGATATGGAAGATAGTTTAGATTGTCCATACCAAGGATCAGATCAAAGTAGTAAAAACTTTTGAGTTACACATATAACTTACAGGACCTAGCGGTGATGGTGACACAAAATGATTTTAATGAAACAGAAAAACTGATAATTGGCGGATACTCAACTATGCTGATGACAAAGATCCACAAATTTGAGTAATAAGGCTTTTGTCGGATGCACAAATTACGCTGTGCGTGGGCGTGAAGGTCAAGGCAATCTTGATTATGGACAATATCTAGGCTTCTTCATCAGCTAAGTATAATACAGTATGTGCACTATTGGTGAGCATGATAAATTCTGAGTCAATTAAATTGCCTTGTTAAAAATAGAGAGTGCCACCCAGGTTTCTTCACATTTCCCTAAATTAGGTTATTAGCACCAAATCTGGATATCCATTAAATTCTTTAACACATTTCTTTAAAGATGATCAATGAACATTGACTTCTTGCCATTTGATAATCTTTTTGACTATAAATGCTTCTTCTCCAAGCCTCCTTGTTAAAATAGCTGTCACATTCTTTGAATTCACAAACTTGATTTTGGAATGTCCTTCATCCATTATATCTCTGATATAGTGTTGCTTGGTATGTTATTCTTTCATTGTCGTTAAAATTTTGTGAAAAAAGATTAACTTTATTCCTAGGAAATTGAGGAAAATAGTAATGAAGTCAAGCTATCTCAATCTCCAAGAGACAGGCATATATAGAGCGGGATGTTCTGATTGATTTTAATGCCCAGCCCACAGCTACATGTCTTGTGTAAATTTCACAACTAGCGATTGAAATCGCAATTCTTTGATAATACATGCTAGATCATTCATTGGAATCAAATTCTAATTCTCACCTTTTATAGGAGCTACATTCATTTTAATTAATGACACCGTGACGCATGCAAATGTGGTCTACATATCAATACTGATCACTTTCAAAGTCTCCCCTATCACCATTAATGACCGACAAAAGTAATAAGAAGCTTCAAATCTCTGATTTTATGATATATTTGTACTACGGCTCTGATTGATTGAATTTCTTTGACCTTTAATTGCACATTCTTCTTAAGGACGATTTTTTTCGTTGATCAGGTCCAAAGAGGATATGAACATCTTTAGCAATGATTTTTTTCATTTTTAGTTCTGTCATAATTTTCATTGTTCTAGGCTTAATTTAAGCCTTTGGTTAAGGTCTTTCTTTTGCTTCCGTCCATATAGATTGGTTCCTGTGTTTTCAAATTCTTCTCCCTTCAATGCTACTTTCAAGTTAAACTCACTCTCATGAGCATTCATTCCTCCTGAGTGTAGACCTGACAATATTCTTTACCTCTAATTCTTCATTCGAAAGTTGAATTCTGTCCTTCAAGTCTTACATATTTTAAGGCTTGAGCTCTTTTCCGTCTTCTCCGATTTTACATCACTGGATGTACACTTTCTTGTTTTCAACATCCAACTCTACGTAAGTTCAGGTTGAATGATTAGCTGCGTACCAAAAATATTGTTCCTTCAGGGTTTCGTTTTCTTTACAATCGCATGATACAACGAGTTTGATCCCCACCTCTTTATTATCATTTATGCTCAAGTTTTGACATCATTCCAAAACGTAGTTTATGTGATAACGTCATTTCTACGAGAAGATTAACGTTGTAGACTTAGCCGCACCATCCACCCATCTCTTATTTCACGGTCGAAGCCAGCACCGTTACGTTTGATTTTTCTATCCAATTAGAAAAAACACTTTCTTTTCTTCCTCCCGCTCTTATCTATATCCCACTTTCTTTTTTGATCCACTCTTGCTAAAAAGTGCATCTATATGCCTTGACCTTAGCTGGAGTCCATTATTTGAACAAGCCTTCCCAGATTTTATATTCAAATCTTCCTTCTCTGATAAATTTAGTGTTTATCGTTACCTTTATAACTTTCAATATCAAACAGGAACGTCATTTTATATCCAAATTAAAAAATTTGTCAAGACCAATATTAATGATTAATTAACACGAAAGTAAATGATGAAGGATCACTTGCGTTCATTGAGTTGCAAGAACACGTCTCAAATATCCCATCAAATTGTGAGCAAGTGATAGTAAGTAATGATTATAATCGGACATAATCACCATTTAGCGATAAATGCCCAGAATTAGCAATAGCCAGTTAACTCAAATTACTATCTAATTATTGTCCCTTGTATTTTGTAACGCGTTTAAGGAAACGGTTCTAAACCCCCTCTTCTTCTGAGATAAGCTGTCATAACACCCTTATTCCCCCAACCATTTTAAGGTTAGCCTAGTTTGGGAAGTGCTGTCAGATCATTGAATTTACAGGAAAGGAAAAGGAATGGTCAATATGGATTAAGAAGGTCTTGCTATGGAAAGAGGATCGAGTTTTAAGGGTGATCTACTTGCTAAGCTCACGATCCCAGAAGTAAATGAAAAAATAAAGAGAAGACAGATAATGAAAGAGAATGGTGAATATCTTTGATTTAAGGAACTGGCTTACAAGGAAATGACTAGTAATGGAAACGTGTAATTAAACATGGTTGAAAGGTGCTTCATCAAGCATTGCGCAAAATACAATGCTGCTATGGCTTGGAAAAGGATGAAGAATCAGTATGAGTTAACATCAGATTTCTCCTAAGTGAAAACAGAAACGATGCTCAGCGCTCATTTAGCAACAAGACGACCCACATAATTGTATTACTACGCTTGATGAATCTAGAATGAAGTTAGACCACATGGGAGTGGCAATGGCAAATAATCATTTAATGATTCATATGCTTAGCAATCTGACCTCCTGGTTTTTTCGAGCACATAATTGGAGATATGCAAACCCGCTTGACGGCGATAAACAAGATGATGAATTGAATCTATGAGCCATCCAATCTGCGTTGAAGAGTGAGAGTAAAAAAGAAGTACACGCTCTATCAATGACTCTGTTTATGCGTAAATGTCCCCAGTGTGGAAGATTGGTCATAAGGCAATTCAGCAAAAGGACTGGAGGCTCTCATTCCCACTGCAGAAAGACAAGTCATACTAACGTCAATTTCTTCAAAATAAACTAAAGATCTGAAGGAAAGGAAGTAGCAATGATAATGTAAGATGTTTCATTTGGTACCGGAGAGTTTTTGGAATTTGTTTTGTTCGGTGATGATGACGCATCGTGCCACTATGGTATCAGTGATAAAGGTTAATTTGAAGTCAAAGCAAACGATAGGAATCGGGAAGTCCACAGAAGCTTTGATGACGCTTTAAAGCATCCTGATATGAACGAGAGAACTAAATGGAGAAGGGCTCGGAAGAAAACCCGTAAATCAGAGATGCCTGTTGGTGGTTGATGTGTCAACAGTATGTGGATGGAAGAAATACAGCGAGATACTAAGCTTTGAACCCGTATGGTGACTTGTGGATACATCCAAGTCCTAGGGATTGATTTTAACAATAGTTTCGCCCCAGCTGTGAATAATATGACGCTTCGAAGCTTGGTATGGAACCTTATCTCCAAGATTAATGATATTGAAAATGCCTAGGCAAATAAAGAAACTTGTTTGTCAGCAAAGACATTTATTACCTGACTATTTGGACCGAGGAAGCAATTGAGGAGATGATTACTACGTGAACTATTTTGGATTGAAGGTCGAGGATCATCTCATCAAAGTTGCAAGATAGCTCAGCAGAGAGTTGAAGGAAAGGCTTGGATCATGCAGCTTCACCTAGTTGATAACTTGGAGAAGAAGTTTAATGATAAAGTTGGTGGAGTAGAAGCTACACCATCCTTGGGGCACTTCAATTTAAAAGTGTGAGAATTATCATAAAGGATTTTTCCAAGAATATTTTTGGAAGTACAAAGTATAATGATAGTGATATTTTTACAAAAATAGTGAAAATGATTGAATGAGGATTGATAGGAAGGCTATTAGATTTGATCACTTACATTCCATGAGTTGTAAGTAACACGACTCAAATAATGCATCAAATTGCGAGTAATGGGAAAGTTAGGATTACTTTATGCTTGGATTTTCTACTTTTATTAAATTACTTTACTTTATGGTAAGTGGTGAACACAACGTTGATAAGAGACGAAGTGAAGAGCATGACACAAGAATGAGAAGGCATGAAAACACATTACAAATTGAAACATTTTCATTTCATAATCACTTCCAATTTAGAAAGCTATAATTTGGTATCAAGAAGTCGTTCAAGATTTGAAAATAGTTAGCACAGGAGAGTAACCTGACAGGATTTCACGAAGTTACTCATTTCCATAAGTTAGAATGATTTGTAACCCTTCAAAGTGTGATTGCAGTGCCCTAAGTTGATTAGACACAATGTAAATAATAACCCATTAATCCTTTTTCAATCTAATACTCAAGAGTTGGGGTGTAATATATTTTGTAATCTAAGCATAATTTAAGTTGGATATTTGAGATAAATTACTATGATCTGATTTTTTGATGTTTTTAGCTTGAAACAAAATGCAATCACAGAAATATATTCTTAAAGTAAAATCCTGTTACATCGCATACTTTCAAAATAGAATATTGTCCCTTATTGCAGCATCCAATGGTCAAAATGCCTTTTAATGGATTCTTGTTGGCCTTTCTGTCGTCTATGTAGGACACTATCCCAATTGCTCTGTGACAAAGACCTTGTATTGTCCCGTCGAAGGAGCAAATCTACAGTTCTGAAAAAAACGAGCTTTACGGACTTCTAGAAACTGGCAATTGAAAGAATCAAATGATACATCATTCACAAAATGCTGCTGCTAGGATTTCTGTATACAAATACTTCACGCTTCCTAAAGAATCCAAATTTCCAGAAAGGTAATCTAACCCCTAACCCCTGTTTACATCTAAAGGTGTTATAAATATGTCATTGGCTTATTACACCGACAACATGGGCACCTTCCCACGTTTGTGCCATTCACGCAATCCAAAGTAACGGCTTCTAAGAATCTCAGTTTGCAGTATTCTTCCGAAACCGCACCACTCAATGACGTCTCAGCAAAGTTGACTCGAATCAATAGACTACTTGGTGGTTCCGGAAACCGTCCGGTCAAATTTTTGTTGTGATCTATCAGGAGAGTATTTAAGAATGTTGTATTCCAATTGTAAATCACTGTTCCAGACAGCTTATTCCATGACAGATCAATGTACTCTAAATGTGGAAGACTTCCGATCTCAGTTGGTATTTTTCCTGAGAGTTGATTCCTTCTCAAATCAAGTTTTCTTAATGAAGTGAGATGACCGAGCTCTGTGGGTAAGGAACCCGTAAGCGAAGTAAACGACAGGATGAGCTCTGTAACATTATTGCCAATACGAGAAGGAATAGTACCAGAAAGGTTGGTGCTTGAGAACGACATGGTGTGCAGTGACCGCAACTCCGTAAGATCATACAACAGAGTACCAGACAATTTCGGATTGTGGTCCATCCGGAGTTTACGCATAGAAGTGAGAAGCCTTAATTCGTTATTTGGAAGAGTACCACTCAAGGAGTTATTCACCAAATTCAATTCACTAATGTCGTAGAAAGGCTTGGTGCAAACTACACCTTCCCACTCGCAGACAGACTCGGGACTAAGCCATTTGGCGCTTCGCATCCAATCATGACCATTTAAAAGCTGATAAATAACAGAAAGTAAGTATCTCTGGAAAACTTCGTTTACACCTTGTTGGTTGTCATTATATTCGGATAACCATAAAATTGCCTGGTTCTCAGGAGCACAAGATAATGGTGAAGCTGTATATAAAGTAGAATTCTTGATAGCTCCAGTGCGACTCAGAAAATTAGTCATGAGAACATGAGTCCTGATGGTAATTTCGGATATCGGCCTTGGAAGACTATCTTGACATGAGCATTCAGGGAATATATTAGTAACATCGTCACACGGCAAAGAATCACGAAGGCTAGGTTCGTCACTTTTATCGTCGTTTTCTCCAGCTGATAAGGTGAAAACTAGCGCCATGAATGAGATGACAACAACGAGGCATAGGAGTAGAAACCCAAATTTCCTCTGCCGTACTGCTTTCCATTCGAAGTCTGTTAGGGAGGGACACATGTTTTCCTTTGAAATCATGGACAGAGTGAAAGTTCTTTCCCCTGTTGTACGCTTCTTATTATTTCTTTCATTTTCTTGACATTGCTCCTTTGCATTCGGAGGTATGCTTTTTGCTTCAAGCAATTGCATCGGAACCGAGTCATCTGCAGAATCACAAAATCGAAAATGTAGATATTTCTGTTGTTCACGTTTGGAAATTTGATCATGAACCTCAAGGTTCCAATCCTCTTGATTTTCTTTTCGTTTTTGCAGTCGTTCCCTCTCTCGTTTGAGGTTAATTCGATTTTTCTCAAAGTCTGCGCTATTTTGTAGGTCCAAGGAGAGTTCATCGGAAGTGTTTTCATGTTTAGATTCCTTTTCTTCCATCGGCATATCAATTACATATGATGGTGCATGGCAAACATTTAATGGAAAACATAGATTTGGGTTCTCTATACTCTCAATCATTCCCCTTTCGATGATGGGCTCTGGATGTACATGTGGACTTGGAGAATTCCCGAATTTTTCATGAAGAGCACCTTCGAATGATAACACTGAGACATCTTCTTCTTTCATAGATCCACGAATCCATGATGGCGGACCACCAATGCCACGCATTGTACTACAAAAAGAGCTTTGTGGGTTCATGCCTTTGTCTGGAGTATCATTCTCCTTGAAATATCTTAATTTCGAATCACAAACATCCAAGGGTATATTGGCGATGACTTCTTTATCTCTATGGCTGTCTTCTGTCTCAGTCTCCAGGAAATCGAAATTGAAAAAAGAGGGCATTCCCATGTATGAGTTTGCAGGACTATGGTATTTACTTTTACTGTTCTCTTGATCATGCCGTGGCGGTGACTCTAGACGTCCATTCATCTTTTGACTTCCCATGCGCAAGGCTTGGAATTCACATTAAACCGTTAACTTTGAATTATTTCACTATCATATCATTTATAGTAATTGTTCCCACCTGAATTCAAAACTTGTACTACAGTGATTATTAATCATTCCTTTCTTGTCACAAAGTTTTATTTAAGCCACTTTAGAGATAACGACGAACCTGCCGCCCTGGGTTCCAATTTTTTGGGGTACTTACATCTCGAATTTTCAACGGATTTCTGCGACACTTAAGAACATTAATTTGATACATGACGATTATCGCCACCAAATTACGGAGTGAAATAGCGTAATGTAATCTATATTCCTTGATAACATCAAAGTACCATTCGTAACTAATAAAAGTGAAATACAATGTATCAGGTGCCATACTTATGTCTGAAGATAGATCGTAATGTAATCAGTGTTGAAATAACTTTAGTTGATGGTCTATAATGCTTTTGTTTGCTAGAAAGTTACACGGCTTATTTAGGTTTTTTTCTTAGTATACATTAATCATTTTATTTACTTTTTGATCAGAGTGAAAGAGTAAATAAATTTCAACATAGTAACTCTGCCGATTCGTGACATCGGTGTCAGAAGAGCAATAAACTTGCCCTTTACAAGAAGTTTTTGACCATCACTAAATCATCATCCAAATTTGTAATGGCTTCAAACTGGCAGTTACGCCATTATCTTTGTCATTGTTTAATTGTATTTGCATGATTGATTGAACTTACATGATAATAATATGATGCAAACGTAAGATGATCTATTCTCGAAGTCTGGACCTTTCCATTTGGACTTTTGTACATCAATTCCATCCTGACTTTTCTAATTCAATTCCATTTAACGCCACATGTACAAGATTTATCTAGCCGACGATTAAGCCAGCAACAAGGACACATCTGTGATCGGATACCACATAACGATCGAGTCCAAAGAATTAATGCATATCGTTCTCCTTTGGTTACTGGAGTGACCTGATGAAAGTGTCGACCAGCATGTATCAGTACCCGTCCCTTGATAGGTTGGTAGTCACCAAGTAGATTACGATCGTACTCTCCACGTAGACCCCAAAGCTCTACGATTCCACCTTGAAAGGTGTCATCTCCAAGACCAATATTGAGTGTGACTTCCGAATCGTCAGTATGAATGATTAGGCGGTTGTTCCGACCATCGATTGGGCTAGGAGAATACATGGTGACGTAGCCATGTCGCCAATCTAAATCACCTCCTTCACATTCTGACGCTTGATAAAGATGCCTCGATAATGGCCGTGCCACTAGATGAAGTAGCAAGTCATTGATCCAACTTAGTTCAATGGTATCTAAATCAGTTGGACGGGTTCCCATTTTTAGTGATATGTCTCCCATTTGAGAAAGTGATCGAATGTAGGATCGGAGAGTATCACAAAACGAAGTTTGAAATAGGGGCATCGAATATACATCAAACACTTCGGGATCAACTATGGACTCTAATTTGTGAGCATCCAATTCCACTACCACATTTCCCAACAAGACTTCAGTCAGGGGAGGAAGATGTTTTCGAAATTTTCTGGATTCCATAATGGCTCGATAGAATGACGGATCAAGAATTTCCTGTAATTCTTCCCAAGAATTTGGTGGTCTTACAAGATTTGGATGTAATTCGGCTTGTTGTTGTGAACAAAGAGCAGCAATTGCATTTCGTTGATTGCGAATGGAAATCTTTTGTTCTCGAACTTTATCCATTTTATCTTGCAGGGATAATTCAAGTTCTGTAATATCCTTTTCATTCCAACGGTTCAAGTAATTGGGATACCGATCCAATCCTTCCAAGGCGTGTAGTAAGTGTGCCCTACAGTGTCTATCGAAGGATCCATTGTTTCTATTCGAATCTGACGTTGCCATTTCTTTCCGACAATATCTCTCTTTCTCATTGATAGAACCTCCAATTTGGGCTTTCGATTGAGAAAGACTTGTCATGATGATGATAAGAACAACAACAACAACGTGTAAACACGGTAGAGTCCAAGATTTCATCCAGGAAAGAAATCACTTCCTGTTTCTGCCAATATTGGTAACACGAACAAAAAAAGTTGCGTTTTCATGAAAAAGTAAAAATTTTATAAAATCTGCAGGTTGCATACAATGAAACAAAATTTAACAAACTTTAATCCTTGATTGATCACTTGATTATTTTCTGTAATCATGTTATTTTGGTTCATTCAATGAAATCGCTCAAGATTTGCGACGGTAACATTATTGAGATCGAGGAGTGAGAGACATTGAGAGAGAAAAATTAAAGAGAAAAATGAAAGAAGAGCAAAAATGAAATGTGATCCAGGCTCTTCTGAAAGGAATGGGGAGAACAGATGGATGCAACGTCAAGAGAGTTAAAGCAACAGCCAATCACAGATACTATATCTATATGCATATATAAATTGTATTGCGTAATGAATGGGGAAGAATACCTGTCATGGCAGTAATTGCACAACTTCCTCTTGGATGAATACTTTGGCATCAAATATTCTTTTTTCTTAATAATTTTTCCATAATGCAAAATGGGACAAATAGAAATTCATTCCAAAGGATTCATTCCTAGCTTGTGTTGGCAGACACTAGACATTAGGAGCTAACTCTCCAAACCAAGAATACTACGAATAGATATACTCCATTTCATTACAAGATTCAGGCTTTCCAGAAAGGAAGCAAAATAACAAAATCTGGAATTGTACATTCAACACGCCTACATGTGGTGTATGTCAAGCTGAATGCTACTTTTAGCGTAAATTCTTGTTAATGAACATAGTGATAGAAAAGTTACCTTTGATTGCTTAGTAAAAGTCTTTGTATCCAAAACAAGAATATTATCTCTATGTAATAATCTTTTCATGTTATTGCCAACTTTTGTATGGTACTTTTGAGAAAGCCCCGGAGAGAAAGAAAAGGAAACTGGATATCTCTCTCTTGTTCTTTCACTATCCCTGTCGAAAATGAAAGCGTTGACCACCACCACCACCTCCACCAGCCTGTTGGAAGTGATGAAAGAATTGACGTGCATCTTGAAAGTGTCCACCTCCACCTCCTCCACCACCGCCTTGATTTTCAAAGACATCTTCTCCACGATCATATTTGGATCTAGTTTCTTCATTGGACAAGACCTCATAGGCTTCTCCAATGTCTTGAAACATACGTTCTGCCTCTTCCACATTGTCTGTATTCTTATCTGGATGCCATTTCAAGGCCAATTCTCGATAGGCTTTCTTAATTTCACTTTTGGAGGCTTGACGTGACACACCAAGAATTTTATAATAATTCTTTTCCTTGGATTGTTTTAAGGCAACCTCTGCCTCACGATACTTTTGTTGAGCTTCTTGCTTTCGATCCTCTGGCTGTGTATTCATATTTGAAATGAAAATAATGATGAAGAAGGAGGAAAAAAAAGGAGGATGACAAATGAACAAGCAAATGAGTTAGAGATGCAGCATTAAAACTAACTGTAATCAACAAGTAAAAATATCAACATACCGCTACTTCCATAGCCTTTCGAAGAGTATTCATGGCATCTTGATATTTCTCTGCTCCAATTTGAGCCTCTCCCAACGCGTATAGTCCCTCCAACGATTCAGCATATTTGATATGTTTATTAGCTTCAGCAATGGCCAAATTATGTTTCCCTAATTGAGTATATGCCTTCACAATCTGTAATCGTATGGGTTGGATGAATGCCATATGTGTCTGATCCATTTGTATCGATTGTGTCCAATTATCAATAGCCTCTTGATACTTGCCACTGCCAAAGGCATCCTCGGCTCGTTTTCGTTTCTTTTCCATTGCCTTGATAATCTTATGTCCTCCCTTACATCCCTTATGATCCGGATCAAGTCTAAGTCCCTCACGATAATGTGTCAAAGCAGTCGTATGATCACCCAAACGATAATAGGCATCCCCCCTAAGTTCGTAGGCCTCCAAATGTTGAGGATGTGCCTTCAATATCCGCCCTAGGTCACTAATCGTCCCAT
The DNA here is from genome assembly GCA_900642245.1 of Fragilaria radians. Classification (NCBI taxonomy): domain Eukaryota; phylum Bacillariophyta; class Fragilariophyceae; order Fragilariales; family Fragilariaceae; genus Fragilaria; species Fragilaria radians. The sequence continues at coordinate 28,540 of CAAAJI010000339.1, forward strand.
AGTAATCGGCGGTATGAAACATTGCCAAGGCACGTTGGTAGGTTAGATCTGTTGCCTGTTCGACATGTCGTAAGGCTCGATCTAAATGAGGAATAGCGTCCTTCCATTTTTGTGCATATATCATTTGTTGTGCCGATCGGACGTCATCGGCACAAGCCTTGATTTGTACCATAAGGTCATTATAGTGTTGTTGTTGTTGTCCTGCCGTTAACAATGGTTCCATGACAACAGTCGCTTCCTCACATTGACCTAAACTTTTCAAGAGTTTCACCTTTTGAAGACGATAATCCTTGGATTGTGGATCCAATTCCAATGCGCGACTTAAATCATTTAGGGCCTCGGCATACCGACGCATCCTTTGATGGACACGAAATAATTTAAAATGATTGATAGCATTCTGTGGTTCTAGAACAATTGCATCACCATAATGTTGAAGGGCTTCATCATACTTTCCAGCCACAAAGGCTTCTTCACCCTTGGATCGTAACTTTCCTGCCGAATGTTCCTGTCCCATAATGGCAGCGACATACAGATACAAAAGGGAAACGACAATTTTACAAACAGTCATGAATGATGTTGGTGATTGGTTGTTGTTGGATTTTGAGAGTGGAGTGTGTATATTCCGTTGTCTTTTGCAATAGTTTTAGGAATGGATTGGGATTGTAATTGTTTCGATCGAGTACGATTTTGGGTGTTTCGTCGACCAAGGTGAAAATGTCTTTTGGATAGGAGGAGGAGCTCGAAAATAAATGTCGCCGTCCCACAAATCACGAATCTTATATGAGTCACGGTCCCGAATTTGAAATCTAATTGGTGGAAAAATGATTTTTTGCCACGTGACAAAATGCCAAACCTTACAGGACTGATTTCAAGGATGTTGACAATTTCATGTCGTCCATGTCGTTGGACATGTCTGTTACAACTACTGTTTTTGTGTATACTTTCAAAGGCTGATACAAATTTCAGACAAAGAGGTTTCATTATCTCAAGAATAGGTTGGATACGAGGAGGAGGCGAAGGAGGAGGAAATGAATTACATGACAATACCAATTCAAATCACAATACAACCAGTCAACCAACCACAAGCATATCACAAACATCATCATCAACAACTACAGTAGATGGTTATGAACTTTTTAATGAAACAACTGTATATTCTCATTGGCGAACTGTCTATCAACGTATTGTTCGGATGCCAAAGGGTAAGATGGTAACGTATGATGTCGTTGGTCAAAGGGGGAAGGGTGCCGCTATTGTATTTTCATGGAATACATCATCTCGTACTGCCACCATGTTACGAGAATATAATCCAGGTCCACATCGTATCCTATATGGATTAGCAGCAGGATTAATTGAAGAAGATAAGCATGGATCCAATGCCATGGTTGCTGCCGAACACGAATTGGAAGAAGAATTACAAGTTGCGGGTGGGATATGGTATCCATTACTGGACTGTCCATTAGCCATGGATAAATATGCAACCACAATGGTATATGCCTATCTAGTATTAGATGCCAACGATGTGATGAATCCAAGACCCTTGGATGATGAAGAAGATATTGAAATTATCCAAAATGTTACCATTGCCGAAATTAGGAATATCATACGACGAGGAGATATGAATGTCGTAGGTAGTTGGGCGGCATTATTGGCTATTGAGAAGTTACGAGAATTAGGACAAGTAGAATAAAATATCTAACGTTTACTCCTGATGACTTTCCAACGTCGTTGTTATTGTTGTTGTTTTTGTTACCTCCAGCAGTATGTCATCCAATGCATCTTGAACAAGCTCGGGATGTACATTTCCCTTACTGATGCTCATTAATTTTCCCACAAAGAATTGTTTGATCCTAGGAACAGCTTTACCACCATTCTTATATTGTTTGATTTGTTCCTTGTATTGTACATCCAACACAACCTCCCGACATAATTGTCGTAATGTTTCCATATCCGATATTACCTGGAATCCTTTTTCGTCTGCAATTTCTTTTGGTCCCTTACCAATGTCGTCATGAAACATTAACGATAATATCTTTTTACCCATGGGTGTAGTGACAATACCCTTCTCTAATAATATCATCAACTCTCCTAGTTGAGATGCAGTCACACTCGAATATTGCATAGAAGGAAGCGTCTCATCATCTTCCGACTGTTTGACAAGACTGAACAAATCGTTACATATCCAATTCGAAACATGCTTAGAAAGCTCGTTGGATCGGACCTCCCAAACCTTGTTCCGCGACTCGTACGGCTTCCTCAAAGAAGGCAAACGTTTTCGGATCTACACATAACATCACAGCCATGTCCTCCGATAGACCATACTCTGTCATTAATCGTTGAACTATTTCCTCTGGGACTATGGGCATTCGCGTGGCAATAAATTCATCAAGTGACATTCCATCCAATATATCTTCATTTAAAACTAATGGGGGGATGTCAGGTTCTGGAAGAAATCGATATTCAACATCTCCCTCCTTAGATCTGAGTAACGCTGTTGCACCCGCAATTACATCCCA
>CAAAJI010000339.1:38933-58018 GCA_900642245.1 Fragilaria radians
AAAGCATCGAGAAACTATCGAAGATTGAGAAAGAGGAGAGCTCAAAGTATCGGTACACGAATAATTGGAGGTGTGCCCACCATTTCCTCTCGGTATCCTTATTTTACCTATTTGGATATTTTCTATCGATCCAACACTGGATTTTGCGGTGGATCCCTGATTGCTCCGGATATGGTGTTGACCGCAGCTCATTGTATCCATCCATCCAATGGAGTAATTTTCGGTATCATTGCCAAAGTGAATTATACGCAAAACACAGGATATTTAACAGGATATGAACATATTCGTAATGTCACAAGACAAATCCCTTATCCACAGTATAACTTGTTACAAAATTCAGGTGATCTGGCATTACTTCTCTTGAATCAGCCCGTGATTGGAGTACCTTTGATAAAAGTCAATGCAGCTTCGAAGTCACCCAAAATTGGTCAATCTTTGACAATTATCGGGTTTGGTGATACTTCTAATGGAAGACTAGAATTACCAGACTACCTTATGGAAGCATCTGTCTCCACTATATCTCAAAAGGTTTGCAATGATGTGAAATCCTATGACGGAAAGATTATTGAGACAGATATGATTTGTGCTGGAAATATGACATCAGGGGCTCAAGATAGTTGCGGTGGAGATTCCGGTGGACCTTTACTGATTCCTGGTCTCAGTACTAGCGCGAGTGACGATATTCAAGTGGGGATTTCTTCCTTTGGTGAAGAATGTGGTCATCCTAACTTTCCTGGTGTATATACCCGCATATCAACGTATCTTCCATGGATTCAAGACACAATTTGTCAAAATAGTCAAATGAAACCATCGTATTGCATCAAATCTCGGAAGCCAACAAAGCCTCGTCCGACTAAGAGACCAACAAGGAAGCCAAGTCGAAAGTTGCGTTAAAACCAATTTGGAAAGAAATGCTATTATTCAACATTACTTTTGAATATACTTTGACTCTCTACTGTAATGACAAATTCTAGCTTTTCCTTCTAAATGGTTCTAAAAAAAAGAAATCTCCTTTATCATGAAACATTTATACTTTTTGTGAACACAAGATGACATTGATTCCTACAAAAAATGTACCTTGTTTATTTTCCCTTTCAAAATGCCTTCAACAATATTTGATGGTTGAATCTACCAGGGTATTTGACGTGCATCTTCGTTTGAAATACTAAATCCTAGATTCCTGCCCAGAAACAATACCTAGAAAGTCATCATATCTGGTTCTTGGTTGCTTAAGTCTAAATCAATACACTATGCAGCGTTCCTACGATTCCCTGCTATATTTGTCCTACCATAATTCAATCATTACTCTTTCTATTTCAAAAGCATTATCTGCTCCTACGCATGCCATTTGCTCTCATTCAAGCACATTCGATGGCGGTATAACAAGTTTTTGCATTTCTTAATCAAAAGTAGCTGTTAACTCTCCTGAATATACTTCTAGCAGCTGCGATAAGTTTTTTCTCATCATTTTGTGACAATACAAAGTGGAGAATTAACAACGGAATTGAATTCTATCACCACTTACTAGCACATTTAATTTAGGTGAAGGATATGATACCTAGTATTAAGAATTCGTATTCATCTTTGTCTATTACTTGTTGTTCTTTTAATAGTCTCCTTCTGATAGAATTTTTCGAGTGCACAAGCTCTGCACACTTCCATAACATTTACAAGTAGGCTTATTGATATCATTCCTTTTTTCGTGTTTCATATACAAGCTCTAAGGTATGTCTGTAGTATGTCTAGTTATTCATATTTCTTTATCATGGCTAATCTAGAGTACACGAAAAAACCGCTTTTAAACAATCTATTTTATACAAACTTATCCCTAAACAATGTTACGTAATAATTGTGGATCCTGTGTAATGACAAAAGCCCTTGACACCGCAAACCTAATAATCAAGGGCTTACGTAAAGAAGATGAAAATAAAATGATGTAGAATATAGAAGGATATGCATAAAAAAGTATTCCACCTACCTGGTGGAGAGAAAACATTCACACATCTCAATTCTCAGATGACTTTAATACTGGAATTGCTTATTTCTTTGGTCACCACTATTCGGATCACCTAGGATATATGCAAAGTTTTTAGGTCCCCATTAGCCTCAAGCTTCTTTCCCTGTCATTGTTCGTTGAAGAAAGAGAGTAGATACTATTAAACGAAAGAAGGAAACGTTTTATTTGCCTTGAAAAAAGTGTGTGATCCCAACCATCACCCTACCTGCTACCATATGACTATGATCAGGAATCAAATACATGCCTGCAACCTTGTCGTAGAGCGATAGAGATATCAAAGCGAAAATCATCATACGTGTTGGGATTGTTCTTTGCCACAAAATTGTCAAGAATATCCATTGAAGTTCTTGTGCTTTCGCATTTTTAACATGTGAAACCATCCATATTAAACACAGTGTATTATCATCCTTGTATTGTTAAAACCCTAACAGTGATGTCTGCAAAACACTATAGATTATTGAGGAGTTAGAGTAATATGTAGATTGCTGCTTCTTGTTAAAATCTGATATTGTACAGTAGTCTTACATTCCACCTTCCCTTCCACCATTTCTTCATGCAGAGGGTTGAATATACCTTGATCAACATCTTAGTGATGGCAAAGAAGACGAATACAACATTTCATCCCATGCTGCAAGCGGGGTAGCAACCAAGTGAACTGCATTGTTGAGTTGAATAATAAGATCAATTCTGTTAATGCAATCTTCTTGGACCAATTTTGATAGAATGGTCAATGAGTAAAGAATTTTTTCATCTGCACTTGAAAAGAATTATTGATTCGAATTCGAAAATCTGGTCATCACATACTGACATCTTTGCCTCACTTCTGGTACAGAACACGTCCACTTTGTCATTCACATTTTGTCAAATGATTCTGCTATATGGAATTTCATTGATTTGGAGCTTTTTATTTCTAGATTGATTGCAATGGTCTATGCAGTTTTTTTTGTTTGCACCCTGGAATTTAACTGACAACCTCCAACCTTCCCTTTGTCTCAATTTTTCAATACCTGCTCATATGCTCTATTTCTGTCCACATGCACCTCCCTAAAGAAGACCTGTAGTTCCAAAAAGGCAAAGAAGGTGGTGAATGCTGATGAGGAGCAGTTTGGCATTATCCGTTACCCCCTACAATGCTCGTGTGTACCGGGCATACATTACTAGTCACATGTGTAACAACGGTATCTAGTGAAAATCTGCGTCATCGAACATCTATCCCCACCCAAATTTTGGCTCTTGAACTTTCTCTTCCGATCCATCAAAGTGTCGACTTTTGCGAACATTGAAAAAACGTCGGAGGGCTATTAAAGTATGCGATCAACTCTCTATGCCTACGTCTTGCTTTCATTGTTACATTTCACATGCTTAACTACTGCATATTCACTATTACCGAGAGCAGTCTGTCAACGACGAGGAAGTAATAAGCCGACAATACTTGTCTGCCGAACCCAACAATGATATGGACGTAGTAGCAAGACGGATCATCGTCGTTGGCGCTGTTCACGGAGGTTATTACAGAGCATGTGTCAAAAATGAGGTGAGGGAGAGATTTGCATGCAATCTATTGTATACAAATTGTAACGCAGCACAGATTCCTTTTTTTTCTCACAAAGTTTTACCTTACACTCTCACTAGGCAAGTCGTTTTCGTAAACTAGTCGGGACGATGAGCCCTCCCGATGATTCGGATGAAGCTGAAATATACATCGAGGTGTGTAAAGGTAATCTATTGTTCGTTATTGGCATTCCTTTTTCACCCTGACCGTGTAAAATGTTTCATTTCTGTAGGGGAAGCCAAAGATGGTAGATGGATTTATTCGTTGGTGCCAACGCGGGAATGTAGGACTGAGCCAAGTAATTTCCGTTAGAGAGGTCATCGAAGAAGAGCCTACAGGCTTGTACGATGCATTCTATGTTCAGGTAAAGCCATAATTCATTCCGTGATTGCCAATTTACTATGCGTGACATTCGGGAACAATTTTTACTAGATACATGATCGAAACGAGTACCCGAGGGAAAGGACTTCTTCTAATATTGGGTTGTCGCTGCTTGCTATTGAGTTATGAGTGTTTTTGAAATTTATCTAAAGGGCTTGCAGCTGGAAGTGATGAAGTGGTACATGGTTATCATGCTATACATTTAGAAATTACTTCACAATCACTTTAACTTCTTATAAATATGTATGACAACAAATGAATGGTACCCTCATCACCAAGCTATCATAATCTCATAGTTTAGTTAAGCATCTGAGCAAAGCAAAGGAACACATATTTATTTTTCTTTGCAAAATACAGTATTGTTGAGCTGACAACGTTAAAGACAATAAAAGTTGATGGTATCGCATTTCTTTTTAATTAAACTTATCCGTTTAATCATAATTATTGGGCGATATTAATTGGGCTTTATCACAAGGTATGCCCCTGAATGAGTGAGGACTTTTTGGCAATGGGCAAAACACATTTCTTCAATTGTTGTTTAATTCTTACAGGAAAAATGGCGGTGGAAAGATCCATGCTTGCGTTTCAATATAAGTCAGAGCGACTAGTCCCTTAACATCATTGTCAATACATCAGGAGGTGATATCGAAAAACACGGACACATGCCTGTACTACCTTTTCGTATTGACAAGTTGAAATCATCTCACAAAATGATGCAAGTACCAGCACTTAAAGGAGCAAGCCTTCTAAATATATTTGCAGCAAAGTAGACCTTCTGTGCTTTGCCTTCTCCACAAAAAATTAATTGTTCTTTTCTTGCAAAAGGTGAAGTTTTCGACAATCCTTCATTTTTATCCATCATAATACGGTATGATCATGAGACCTAATTTCTAGCTTTCCCTATTAGATGATGTTCTGTGACAAAGTATTTACATGCTTTGCCATCCATCCCCTAGTTTTTTAGTTTCTCTTCAGCCCTTTCTTCCAAACATCCTGTCAATATTTTCTGCTTCTTTGCAATGATCCACAAGTCCAATGTAAGCATGGCCACCATCCTTACGTCCCTGCATCGCATATTGGTAAGCCAGCTATTCATTAGTATTCTGTCAGAGTGTGTAGTTAGTTGATATGTTTGGCTTTTTGTTCTCATCAATTGTTTAAATGGATTATCCAGTGTGCCTACTTCTCTGCTTGATCCGCATAGTACTACTACTGTACATCAACTTTTGAGAATTTTCAGTAGTGTCTCGGTTCGGATTACTACTGCACATTAAATTTGTTTCGAGTCCCATATGTGAAAATTCGTATTTTACCCACAATAGGACGTTCGGATTTCGACCTTTTTGCGATCATAATTTAAAGTGTAGACACACATCTCATAATTAGAAGTTCATAACGAAATCACATAATACTACTGCATGACATGATGCGTTTAAAGAGTGTATTACTCCTTCAATTGTGGTATTTGAGTGTTTCAACGAGTAGTAATGTGATTCCCAAACATTTTACTTTATTAAACAAAAGTGGAGGAAAGCTTCAAATCTTATGGGTCAACCCGAAAGGTGAACACGTTCCATTCTCGAACGTTTACAATGGAGCTCGCCTTGCTATCGATACCTATGTTAATCACAGCTTTGTACTCCGTCAGACTAAGGATTCGACTCAGGAAAGTCGAATAAACTATATTACAGTTAAGGACAATTACGATGATGGTATGTTCCAATGATAACTGATATGATTTGAAGAAAAGGAGGATTTGTGTCTCGATTACTCATAATCATGTTTCTTCACATCGCAGTGATTTATGTTAGAGAAAACCTTGAGATTGTTGATAACTTGTACGAGGGCAGTAATGAAACCTCAGACGATGTGGTATCAGAGCTCAGGTCATTATGTGTCGAAGGTGATTCCTTGACACTGGATGACATACTTGAATGCTATGAAGAAGAATTGACTCCAATTTTTGAAGAGAATAATAAAGAACTTAGTCGAGAAGCAAAGGATCGGATTCATCTGAGTAATATGCTAGAAGAGTACACATGTCAAGATAATGAACTTCCTAGTTCTAACAAGGGACCTCTACGACCCTGGTTATACAATGGGACTCTACGAGATGTTAGGATCCTTCATGAACGACATGATAGTCAAATCCACCTGATTCCTAATTTTATTACAGAAGACGAGTGCAAGGCCATTGAGGAGGCTGCGAAGCGAGATTTGCATAGAGGTGCTGTAGCCAATGGGAATGGTGGTAGTCGACTCTCGGAGAATCGTAAGGCATGGCAGGCAGGTGTACCTGTCCCATGGGAACGGGAAGACGATGGTGACTTTATTGCAAGCTACGCACGACGCATGTATGACTATGCCAATTTTGCATCTGGTTATGGAATGACTGTTGACGGCCAAGAAGACATTATGAGCATTCAATACTTTGGTCAAGACGGTGAACATCCCAAGGGAAGTTCGTACACACCGGAAACTCCCGATCGATACATGCCACATTGTGATGGAAGCTGTGAGGGATTGCCACACCGAAAGGGAGCGAGAGTCGCGACGATGGTTTCGTATTGTACAGTTCCCAAACGAGGAGGATCGACAAACTTTAAGAATGCAGATGTTCACGTCAAACCTGAATTGGGCGCTGCAGTATTCTTTAGCTACATGGACCCGGCAACAAAGAAGATGGATACCGGTTGGACGACACATTCAGGATGTCCTGTAGTGGAGGGCACCAAACGTATCGTTGTACATTGGATGCGAGTTGGTGTGTCAACCGAAGAACCATGGGATTCACTCAATACATTGAATACTCCAAAGCGGATGCTAGAAGATGAAAGTTAAATTTTAATTGTATAAATTTCAAGCTGTGAGAATTTTCTTTGCTAAGTCAACCGTAACCGACATGAGACGACGCTGATCGGGGGAGAAATCAAGTTGGAGCGACTCAGCACCATCATGATATTTTTCAATATAGACCCGACAGAATGCCACTAAACCAGCTGCAATAACCTTTTGTTTACATTCATCATCACTTAGTTCCAATAGACTTTGAATAATCACCATGGCACGATGGATCAATTCAAGATTCCCACTTTCCATAAGTGTCATCATGGATTCCCGAAAAGACTTTAGGTTAACTAAAGCCTTTCCAACCTCAAGAATATCAGCCGCCATGGCTAGACATCCTGCAGCGGCTCGAGCACACTCGAAGTTTTCATCAAAGTCTGTGGCAAATGCCATCCATAGTCGTAAATTTTCCGTCTCGGTTAGATGTTGGATCATAGCTGGATGAGGTATCAAGTTACACATTGCCTCCGTGGATGCCCGGCGAACCATGCTGTGATCTGAAAACATGGCATAATGCAATATCGAAATACCTTTTTCGGATACTATTCTTTCCTTGGCGTCCCCTCCCGATGTAGCCAAATTGGTCAAAGCTAACAATGCTTCAAAGCGTTGAAGATCCGTCGCATCAGAATTACGAATCAATCGGAGTAGTGGTTTGATTGCTCCAATTCTTTGACTGGTAGTAAGGATGCTTGGATTCGTCGTCACCAATAGTCTGGAGATACATTGATACGCTTCTCGGACTGTTCGTTTCTTCACTTCTGATGCATTTTCTTCTTCATCGAATTTCATACATGCGGTTAACGCACCTTGTTGAATAAGAATTCCTCGAACGGACGCCTCGGTAGCCATGCGGTTCAAACCATTCACAATTTTCTCCAAGGTACTTTCACTCGCTCCATCTATCATTTTCACCATGGCTCGTGGGGCGTTGGCCATGGCAAGTTTACGAATACGTGCTTCTACGGCACTTTCATTGTCATCTGGAATCTTTACAAGAGCCTGCTTCTCTTCCTCTGACTTTCCAAGTTTTTGTAACTCATCGTATTGCTCCATTGTTAAGTCTTTACCAATGAAGGCTTCTTTCCTAAGTGTCTCATTCGATACAGCGATCAAGCAAAATGTTGTGGCCAATGCGTAGGCAGATATGGAATCTTCGGAATTGATTTGATTAGCTAATTCAACAAGTCTTTCTAGAGTTGTCTGAGAAAGGCTCAAATTTGCTTTGAAGCCATGTGCCAACTCCTCCTTGATTTGAGTCTTGGAAGAGAGGTAACCAATAATTTCAATACCTCGTTCAATTGATGTTGTACCCTGTGTTGCCATGGCAGATGCATTGCCAAGAAAAGTAGGTGCTGCATCCAAGGAGTCTTCATCGTGAAGTAGTTCTGATGCAATTTGAAGGAGTTCCATCACTTCACCCTCCTTTTCATCAAAATTTTTATCTGCCATACCTATCTTGGCAATGGCCGATGCGACACCGGATCGAATATCTTGTTCCGGATGTTCCAACAAAATCTCCAAAGTTCCTGCGCGGAACATGGAGGAAATAATGGGTCGCCCCTTTTCGACTGATGCACCAGCAGAAATTAACTCGGATGCTATCGACATGGCATTTAAGTCTCCCGATTCAATTAGTTCAGGAATTTCATGACTCATTTCCTCCAAAGCCCAAGTTCCGACTTGTGCATGGCCCAATAGGAGAGAAGAGGTTAGCTGAGCTCTAGTCATGACGGTGATTAGTCTCTCATGATTAAGCTGCTTTTCTTCCTTGGTTTCATCTATCTCTTGTATAGTGATATTTGTCGATTCTAGAAAGGGTTGAACAGCTTTCTTGACATCGTCACTTTCCTGTATAGAGGAGAATATTCTTCCTAATACTACACCGACACGCTTACGTAAGCCATGACATGGCTTACTACTTTCACAGCATGAATGCAATAGTGCTTGTAAGCCTCCGTGGCTACAAAACAGCATGGCTCTTCGGTTCGCCCATTGTTTGTCTCGATTGCTCAATTCGTATTCACGTTTCTTTATAGCAGCCACCTCGCGTGGTTTCATAGTTCTCAATTCAGATTCGGTATACTTTCGAAATACAGGATGAGTTGTGGATGCCACTACAAAAGTTTGACGATTCACAGCTGTCCAAGAACTGAGAACATCAAGTGCTGCCGGTAGGAGGGAATTGTTGGAGAAGGCTGAAACACAAGATTGAAGGATTAAATTATCGTCAATCAAAGAATCAGCAGTTTCCGATTCCAGAGGATCAAGGTATAGGACAAGACGTAACCATAGTGAGAGGCAACCTAATTTTAGAGCGTCATTCGTTTCATGTTGCATCCATTCCTTTAAGAGTTCCTGTGAAATTTCAGTCCCATATTCACTCACAAACTTTGGATTGCTAGATGCGCAGGTTAGAACCTGTAGCGACTTGATCGACTTTATTTGAATCATAATGTTTACACCGCCTCTTCGACCAAATTCCAATGGAGCATACTTTTCATCATTGGTTAATAAACCGAGTAGGATAGTAAGGTGCTTGTTGCGTTCCTCTTCGTCATTTGTCGCTCTCAAAGAATCAAGAGTCTGACTGATAGGAGTCCCCTTCATTTGATCATGCTTAGCTCGAATAGACCTTAGTAATGTACCAGCAGGATTATTTTTTGGCTCCATCGAAAGGACTTGTAGTAAATCCTTGGCAGCATCTTGTAACATGTTTTTTGTGCTAGAAGATGATGGGACATCCGATAACAAATACCATGCCTTCGCACGTCGATACAAAATTTTGGCACGTAGCTTGTAAGTATCATCATTCTTCGTAGTTTCAATGATTGAAAGAGCTTCTGTACAGTCATCAATACAACTCTGCAAATTACCTGAACTCAGATACGACGCAGCTCGATTGGAAAGAATTGTCGATTGGAGTTTTTTGCAATCCTTAACGTCAGCTCTACATAAATCAAGGGCCTTAGAGTATGATTCTATAGCAGCAACGAAGTCGGCTGTTTCAAAGCATTTATTTCCAATTGACTTTAACTCTTCCACCGTTTCTCTCGTCGCCATGATTTCCAAGTGATACTTTACTTGTTAGTACGAGTACAAACCAAACAAGCAAACGAAAGTTCCATCTAATTTATCGTACCATGCTGAAGTTGGTATCATCTTAAATGGTTGATACTTAACCATTTTGACCGGAATGACTTTTCAACATGGCTGACATGTAACGGATTGAAATCCAGTTCGACTTTATTGACTACATGTTACAATATCATATTGCATTTCACTTTCCTATCCCTCATGAATGTAATATCATTTACCTTTTCTGATCAATTATATCTCTTGCCTATTTTGAAATGATCAATAGTTTCCCCATTAACCAAATATGACTTTACGTTGCTCAATGAGAAGAAAGAAGGTACAGGCCTTTGATTATATGTACTTATTCTCAATGATTTGGGTTATTTCTTAAAATTCAAATAACTAAGATTACTCCATGTGTGGAGTTATGGCAGCTAGAATAAAAGGCTAACGAATCCGAGTCGTTGTCTATTCAAGCAAATAGGAAGGTGAATTCAATGTTACATATTTTATATTCTCTCAAAGTAATTAGGGCACTTACGCTCAAGGCACAACATAGTCTTGCCTTGAATTAAATGACGATTCAATTCCAAAAAAACTAGTACCACGACGCTCCAATGACACTTTGAATTCAAATTAGTATTTCAACTTTCATCTATTGAATGAGGGGAACGTCAATAAATTCTGTCAATAGGAGATTTACTTATGTTTAGAGTGTAAAGCACGTGTAAAAAAATTCATTGATGCAACTCAATCATTAATGCCTCTTGACAAACTCTTGTTCTCTTTAGACTTGCTAAATCATGTTTGTCATCAGATTGCATGACAAATGTTTTTGGGGTCTAAAAAGGAAAATGGCTACAAACAGCCATGAAAAATTCAGGAAAGTTTCATCATGCAATATTTGTGGTCAAAGATAAACCCAACTCAAAAAGCATAATCATCTAGTAAAAAAAATATACAACATAAATGAAAAAATCTGCCAATTGTCATTTTCAAGACATTAGGCATGTAGCACGTATTCAGAGGCGCCAAAGCCTCAGTCAGGCCCCACTGTCAATTTACTTTTGTGTCACTGGAAGTGAGATTTCCCTACAACCGCATCATTCATTGAGGCCGCACCTACGTCTTGAGCAGTCAATCCAACTTTCTCAAATGAATAGAAATCTCAATACAATCAATCAAAAAAGGCTTCACCTTCGATCCCTTGGGTAAATTTGTATAGATGAAAAGAAACCATAATTCGGGATCTATCAGTTTTTCTGGCTAATAGCTATACATCAGATAGGTAGAATTGTTTGTCACAACTAGGAATAACACCATTAGGAAGAGTAATTATCCAAAACATTGCCCTAATACATATGATGATGAAACTAATGTTTGTAGCTTATTCTTTGGGCAGAGACAGATTTCTTTATATTTTCTCTATTTCATCCAAAATTTCTCATCTATTCCAAGCAGTATAGTGCGTTTGCCATAATTCTAGTAACTGAGCATCTGTGGTAGTTTCCTTCCGCCGGTAGACACAAAGTAACCCACCTGAGTGTGATACGAGATCTAACAAATGATCAGCAGCCTTGTAAATGATTCGACTTCCACTATTCAGAAGTTTATTTGACTCAATGGTATCACCACAATCATGATTCAGAACTAATGTGTCATTCCACGAGGCCCCCCGACTGGATGCATGCAGGAAGCTAACCATTATACATGCAAATCTCATTCGACCATCTACCATATACGCATCAAAGGGAAGTGACTCTGCAAGTAGTGGTGCAATTTGATAGTCTAATACCGACTTTGATAGAGTAGGATCCAACGGCATACCCCAAGCACCTGTCTTTCCTATATCACCCAAATAAAAACGAAAATGAGGATGGACGGCATCTCGCGCATTGCTTACCCAGATTGCATCCGAGTCAATCCCGGCATACCGTGGAACACCGACATGTGAGGCAATGTAGGTTGATTCTCCGAGTCCAAATTCAAATACAGACGATGCATTTCCGTAGATTTCTGCAAGCAAGAGACGATCAGGATCTGTCAGACCACCTGACCCCTTGGTCCATGTCGTCAGATCTAACGTATTCCTTGGAGGATTGGCTGGAACTGCAAATGCACGATCCTGGGCTTGTTGAACAAGACTATCAAATGCAGAAACAGCATTGACATTTCTTTCCATGGACAGGGTGAATTCCTTTCTTGATACGGTCTTGGAGCCATAGCAGTCTTTTTGCTGTAATGTTCCATTGGTGTTGAATAAGCTGGCAACATCAACAAGAACTAAAATAAGCAGAGCTATGATTGTTACAATCGCAACTTGTAAAGCACGCTTAGAATGCTGAGGCCAAGATTGTGATCCATCGAAGGCATCCATGGTAAATGGATTTACGATTTTATGAGCATTGGTCGTTGCACTGAACAAGTACAAGTGCTACTAAGCCTCACCTGAAGATGCGTTGAAAATAAATTACCTAATCTTAAAATCATATCATGTGGTGACTAACTATCAGATATGTAATCCATTACTTTCATCATCATTGATACTGAATATCATTCATTATTACCTTATTTTCCATTGTGTGATCCATGAGGCTGATTGCAGCCTTTGAACCCCTGATTCTCAAACGTTTTCGTAAGTAAGCATAGCCCAAGATAATACAAACGGATGATGCCACTATTAGCATTACAAAGGTATGCATATAAGCATAACGTATGAAAAAAAAGAAATGTTGTGAAATACTTCTGTCTCATTGAAAGTGTGGGTTTGCTATTGACATACAATATAAGCTGGAATTTGGATCTTTAATTAAAGCTAAAGGACTTAGAATGAATTCACACATGATTCTCTTCCCCATGTTCTCACTAGTCACTACTACCTCTTTCGCTATCGCTCTGAGTGCATAGGCTAATCAGATAGAACTCAACATCCATCTAAACTCTTGTGCCTATCACCAAAGAAGTCTTTCCACATGACATGATCACAGCTTCTGAAGAATCCAAAAACGCTGAACGTTTTGAACGATTTTTCATATAGCATTGGTGTTTGTCAGTGTTGTACATTGTTCCTGTGTTCTTTTCAAAAACTAGACTACAAAAGAATTAAAAATTATTTATTCCTGGATGATTGCTTGCAGTTACCAAATACTGTTGCACTGCGTAAATTGAAGGATAGTGGACAATTTTCGTCCTATAAAGATTCTTGTCAGGTTGCACTGATGGTTTCGTAAATGCTAGTTTTCTTCGTCCATATGAGAATCACGTTCGCAATGATTTTATATTGATCTCCTTCCCAAATCTACTAATCAGGTTTTTTCCTTTTGTCGCAAACATTGAGCAATGAAGAAAAAGCAAGCAAACAAATCATGTTTCTTTTGGGACTCTATTTACGTGCTGATACATGTCAGAGTTCATACCTAAGACTTCACAAAAATTCTACATTGGGGTCACTTACCAGTCAGTAATCATATTTGGCTAATAACTTGATGTCGTATTCCTCGAAAACGAGATAATGACCTCGAAACCAGAGGTCATGGATAATGTTTGCCGATCAACTTATTCTGAGACACACACACGTTGTTCTTTCGTTCAAAAAATGTAACAGTAGCGTAATACCTTGTTTTTAGACTCTTCTTTATCTTGCAAAGAAGGCATTTGTAAATTAATAAGTCCATGTATAGGGTCATTCAATTTCTCGAAATTAATGTGTCCACTCCTGTCACACAATATCATAAAACACTTGTTTCGGACGAAAATCTTGACGAAAAACTTGGAGACATCTCAGACTATGGATGGAAAATCTGGAAAGAAAAGGGTATGGTTTAGTGAGGGTTCGAACGTGCTCCATAACTTGCAACATAACGAAGACAAAGAGAACTTACTTCGTTGGTATACTCTTCAAGACATAATGCGATTTAGCTTAGAGATCCGTCACTCAGCTCTAACACTTTCATCCAAGCAACAAAGGCTTGAAGACCACGACCGTGAAAAAATTGCTTTTAACAATGTGTTAAGTAGAATTTTCTCTGCGTGTCGTGACGAAAGGTTGCCCGATGAATCTGATTTTCAACGGTACATGAGTTGGAATAAAGCTTCCCCGGATCTCCGCGGCATCGAAAGATATTGTGCTGAAGATCTGACGAATGTCTTAAGGAAGCACAAGGCCAAAATAACTAAAGATATTCTTCTTTTGCAAGAAAGACTAAGGAAAGAAGACGTGGCCAGTGAAATTAGCAGCCAGTTCATTCGATTTGCATACAGGAAGGAAGTGAAAGCATATCGAATTCTTGCTCGAATTCAAGGTATTGTCGATGCTTCATTTATATCGCAATGCCGGGAGGATAAATGTAACCAACGAAAATATCCAACAGTAGTCTGTAGCAAAGTCGAGTCTCATTCTTTGGAAGATATAACAAATCAATGCGGCTATACACACAATAAGAAGCCTAGATTTGCTAAGCATTCCATATGATAATACAGATAAAATTCAAGTTAGCCTGTTTAAGATTAATTAGCTAACCAAAAGTTGGCATGTCTAATGCGTATGGTCAATAAACGAGTTTCCAAAGTAAAGAATTAGATGTATTCTAGAGTAGCGATATGTAATAGAAGCAATAGTTTATCAGAGTAAGACGTATTCATTCAAATCACACAGTTTAAGATACCCGACCAATGGAATAAGGGAGTCCAGTCTTCTGGCAAGTAAAGTGTTGACAATACAAATTCGGCTAGTTTTTTTTTTGGCAAAATAGCATAATAATTACCTAGCGTTTTTATTTTTTTCGCTTTTACGACACATTTAGATTTTTCGGCTGTTAAATCCACTTCTTGGATTTGCATCGCTTTAGTTAGCAAAATCCGATGTCAGTTGGATCATAGTTTATATGACATGGGATTAAACGTAAAAAGGATTAAATTAGAAAAAAACTGGTTTGATTTGACATGGGGACACATTTATATGTGTGATGCATAGTAATTGCTATCATCTGTTTGTACGCACAAGCATGTGTTTGTATGTCAAAGTTATTTTTATCACCACGCTTATTCACCATTTTTTGATTCTAATACTAGTACTTTCTTCCATTGTTACACCGAACGTGCTGACATGTGAAAAAGTTCTTCTCTTGACAGCTCATACGCTATGACGTAGATTATGGTAAGTAGATATCTTCAAGACTGTTCAATCTACAAAATAGATATTCAATCGTGTTTATCCGAAACAGGACATTACATGCTGCATGTCCTACCAAAGAACATAATCTCTTTCCTCTAATGAATGCTTTACGTACACTACGAAAGAGAAACCCTCACTTGAAAATGTTTGATCATTTTTGTTAGGCGTTTCATTACTTTATCCCGGTTGAGAATTCTCATCCATCAGATTTCAGTAAAGTTTGAGCTCATGCACATATCTTACCTTGCAGAATTAGAGGTACAAAGTTGAACTTATACTTGAAGATTTGTGTTAACAAGGACATATTCTGTTGTGGCGTTTTGCATGGATTACATTGATATTTGTGCAAGATAAGAATTTTGATAGAAGGTTGGGATCGTCAACTTAGATTGTCGGTTTATGATTTTAAGAATAAACTACTCGTCAAGTGATTATCAATTGCACTTGGTACGCTTGCAAAAAAAACTAAACACAAGGAATATGACATACCTTGAGTTAAGTTCATTAAGATAATACCTAACACTATAGGTTGTAAGCAATACAGTCTAAAAAAACTATAATAAATTACTAAGGCTAAGAGATATGTGTGTGTACCAAAACTGGAGACGTCCAAAGTTATCGTTAGTACATAGAAAATAATAGTAGAATTAATATTCTTGTATTTACTCATCTACAACTAGAATAGGTCACATACGTAACCATTCTTTCTATACCTTCCACAAATTCAATTAAGACATAGTCTTATATGAATTTAGTGATGCTTAATATTGCTTATAGATGAAGAAGATCATTCAATATCTTTTCAAGACCGTCATATCAATACGGTAGGAATAACTATTACAGATTCCTAAGTAATTATAGCGCTACCGTTGTTGTGAATAATGTGTTTGACATCTGAAATTGTGTAATTGGTATCATGGTTTGGGGTGATACAGCCAAGAAAATAAACATTTCAGTTTCGTGATTTATACAAAATCAGTTAATTTAAAGGCTAGACTAAAGACTGAAGGCAAAGATTGAGAATTCTTGTATATTGCTTCATACAAAGGTGTTCGAGGGTATCACTAATATCTAATGATTTATTAGTTGTGCTGGTAACACCATTGATGTTAAAGTGCCGTCATTTGAGAAAGTGAATATGAGTAATGAGTAGTGGAAGTAGGCTAGAATCACAAAGAGCACTAGTTCTTGATGTGTTTTTATGATTATTTCTTATTTTATACTTATCACGATAGTGATGTATCCTAGTGATGTTTAATTTCTTCAAAAAAATTCCAGGTGCAGATTTTATTTTGGTAATTCAGACCATGTAAAAAATCTAGTGCAAACGTAATCAACATACAAAAACTATACTGTTTGTACGCAATACCACGACTAATATTGGTACCTGCGAAACAGCATTTGTAGTGTTTGTTTGCCAAACACACATAACTATGGACGATATGCAACAGGAACAAGCACCAAGAGCATCTCAAAGTAGACGCATTCAATTCTATGATATCACTGCTAACTCATGTGCATCAGATTCTGTGGCATCGACTGAAATTGCGATCGAACGAGGTTCTCTCCGCGCCTTGAAGGAACGGAATGACGCAAATTCGTTACAACAATCAACATTTCCTTTCGTTGACTTTAACAAAGAACATAATGACGACGACAATGACAACGATGAAGATGATCACGATGATGATGATGAGAAACACAATCATCCTCCATATTCGGGATTAAATTGGAATCTTTCTTCCAATGCGGTGGTTGATCATCATGACAGTTCCAAGGATTCAGTTCGCGGTCGAATTCGATCAAAGCCATCCTTTTGGTTACGAAAGTTTTCCACATTCAGAAAGAAACGAAATTCATCCTACTCGGAAGCTTCGGATTCGTTACCACCAGATTTATCCAATATGACTGTCAGAGTAGTGTCCGGTATTTCCAATGAAGCATGGATGTGTGGTTGTTGTGGCAAAATTTTCTCAACCTTAGAGGCTGCCGATTCTCACGAGCAAGCATGTATCCAATCCGTAATTGCATCACATATTCAAAACTATGCGTCACTTTCACCTGTTCAACCACAGCCATCTCCAAGTCAAATGTCAACATTGTTACCTCCTGCAAGTCTTGCGGAAAGTACTCGATCGATATACAAAAGTGCTAGATCAGTCATGCCTGAATCTAATTTAATATCCTCACTAAGACCCCCCTTATTATCAATTGTTGCACCAGATAAGCCTCGAAATGTTAAATTTTTGGAGGAGTACAACAGTATACACCAAGGGGGATTCGAAAGTATTGATATGATGGAAGAGGAGAATTTGTTAATGCTCACCAACTCTATGAAACGTCAAGTCATCACTACCGATAAAGCCTTGATTGAATCGGTTTTGAATGTTGCTTCACAAAATCTTCTGTCTCCAGAAGAATTGGATGCTGAATATGAATTAGAACAATTGGCCAAAGATCGACAATACTACATAACTATGGCCCAAAGAAGATCATCCCGACAATCCAATCCCATGACAAAATTCCGAACAGAAGGCAAAAGTGTAGCATCCAAAATTCAAAACAAACTTATCGATGCATGGCAATTAATTAAGGAGGGTGATCCCAATCTTCAGGGGGGGTTTCCCGACGAATATAACAAACATCGACCAAACGACCAAGGTGGGATGGGTCCAAAAGAATTATTAGTTCACGATGGACACACCCATTACATCAATGTCGTTGTGAAGCATTCCATTCATGTTGTCAATAGTGAACTGGAACGATTGGCACAAAAACGATGGCACGATGCACATCCAAGTCTTGGCAATGACAATGCGAATAACATCGGTGTTGACGATAACAATAATAAGGAAGAAAGTTCTCCCCGACATAAAGATGCAGGCAAATTTGAACAATTTCGAAAGTTTGCACATGTCAAGCTAATTAAGTTGGCTAAACTTGCCTTGGCTGCAGACTTTACACCAAGAAAAGTAGCGGTACAACTGTCGAATGACTTATATCGGTAAGTTGGAATTGGATTCATCACTCTAGAAGCATAATATTTGTCAAATCATACAATTTTCTCATCTTACTCATTTGTTTCTCCCCTTACTTGTCTCATTGGATTTGATAGTCTCATGGCACCGCAACTGAAGCGTCGGGGTGTCATTATTGAAACTGAGCTAGAATATCGAGTCGGACCGTTCTTTGTCCTGGCGGTCAATATTATATCCATCGATTGGACAAAGCTTATTCAATATTCACATAAACTGGTTAACAAAAAGAAAGATGATTGGATAGCTCACAGGAAGGACGATGGCAAGCTTCCTGCCGAAACCTCGACCTTGGCTTCCGTTGTACAAAATCTCTTTCGTTTGTCACAATTGACCCGATTCGAGTGCCTGGCACAACTTTTAGCCTGGATGTATTACCTTCATTGGGCTATATATACCCCTATATGCTGGTTATTATTTAAGTACTGCATAAATTCAACAATGCATAAGTATATTCTGGCAACTGTCACAGATGGTAAGCCTTTACATATTCGAAGTGTATTTCACAGGTCTATGTACTTCTGACACCATACATTTTCATTTCATTATCTAGAAATTTTTTCCTACGTCGAAGAAAAAGGGATGGAGATGGAAATAAGAGTGATGGCACCGGATAGACAAGCTGCCTTCATGCTTTCTGCGTTAAGAGAATTACGTAAGGAGAACTCGGATCAAAAGCATAAAAATAATGACAGTCAAGGAGATGATACAGGAGAGAAATTAAGCCCGCTTATGGGTGCCGCGATTGTCAGCGACAAAGGACCTGCACCACCACTTCCACCTGATTTTCAGATTCCACCCAATTTAGAATTCATCAACTTAGATATTGATCTTCCCGTTGGATTCAAGCGTCTACGATGGGCGATGCTTTCATCTAATTCCAAATTTACGAAAGATGCCTTGTTCCGTGAAGCCAAGTGTGAAAATGTGATTATAAAAGAGTGGAGTCATCATGATGATGTAATTGGTGCTGCAGTACTCCCACAGGATATCCAGGAAGAA
>CAAAJI010000340.1:0-31287 GCA_900642245.1 Fragilaria radians
TCAGTCCATCTTGAGTGAACGGAAGAATGCAAGTGCACCTAGAGGTCCAACCAGTACCACCAGATCTGAAAGTGTAACAGATACTCGTTATGTTGGAACAGACGGTGTTTGGCTCTATCCGACTGTCCTATATGATTGTGCGGGAGGTGCTTGCGGTGGTACGGTAGCATGTAGTGGCGCAGCTTGTGGGGGAAGTGCTTGCGGGGGTAAGGATTAGAGATAACGCCAAACGTGACAATCTAGTCATCAACATCATAAACTAACATGATGTTCTACTTTAGGTGCTGGCTTTGGCGGTGGAGATGGAGGAGGCTTTGGTGGTGGCGGAGACGGTGGAGGTGGAGGTGGAGGTGGAGACGGTGGAGGAGGGGGAGGTGGAGGAGGATGTGGAGGAGGAGGAGGAGGATGTGGAGGCGGAGGATAGTTAATGATTGGGAAATAGGAGGAAGAAAATGTTAGAGTTTTTGGGAGTGGTTGTGACAATGCGAATTTAGGAAATTTACAGATAATTTTCCACCACAAATGAAGTGGACACCTTAATTACCTATAAGTAAGGCCATAAATTAAGATTGGATCTTTTTCAAGTTGTCTCATTATACTTCCATTGACGTGTACATTCCAAGATGAAGAAATAGATTGGGAGTGATCCATCTATGTTGATTGAAAGCCTAGCTTAATCAAAAAGTATTACGCCGCTTCAAAACATGAAGTTTACTTGTTATACCTAAGTAGTGTTGTACAACAAATGTAGCAAAAGGATACTTACTGGCTAGTAAACTGCAAATGGAGATAAATCGTAGCCTAGACCCTAGCAGATCTAGAAAGAAATATGAGCAGATATTTGTGTTGGGTGAATCGAAAGAGAGTGAGCAAAATTGCGATACAAGCTCAGCGATATCAAACAATATCTTGTTCAGATGCAGCACATGACGACAACACAAAGAGTAGATAAGAATGAGCGTAGAATATATATATTGGCGGTAGAAAAGGGAGCGCATTGCAGTCACCACAAAGAAAAAGATATATATCTGTCCCCTAGTGAAAAATTGAACTTGCGATCAGCCTTTCAAACTTTCTTTTGAGTTGAATTTCGAATACTTCCAGGGGCTAATCTTCATTTACCCATGCATTAGATTCTGCTGGTATAAAGTTACTCTAAAAGTGCATATTGTTGAAATCCAAGGTTATGCTCCAGATGTCACCGTTGCAATAAGGCAACAATCAAGACAGGTGAAGATTGAAAGGGAAGGAGGCTATTGTTGTTGTTAGACAATAGTGGTTAGGGGATATTGATGACTCCAACCAAACTCTCAGTGGGGCAATGCTCAAGGAGGATTTCTTTGGATTTCACCTTTTGAGTGATAAAATGGAACCAAATGTTTACATGACAAGTGCCATGACTCCTGGAGGAGAAACCATTATTCTCTAGCAACATAGCTCTTTTGTTGTCCTGGTTGATAAACGAATCAGTACAGTCACTCCTGAAAAAGTATTTGGTCCAAAATACCTGAGGAAGGACATCCTTCACACCAACAAGTTCAGCCTCAGTGGAACTTTTGTTGTTCCTTTTTTGTTGGGTTGATGCAGCCTAAATGGTTTCCTCACCAAGGGAGAACACACTGCCAGTGTGACTCTTCAGATCATGATGAACCCCATTGGAGGCATCAATCCACCATGGCATCAACTTAGCTACTTGCTTCAAATGTAAGGGGTAGATGCTTGGTACCACCAAGATATTTAAGGACACATGCCAAGTTCTTGTAATCATCACATGACAATGATGAGCCATGGTTTGCTTTATGGTTTTACCGTTGGTCAAGTTTGTTTGTTGTACGGTTTTCGAAAAACGATAATTTCGTTTCTTAAGGGTCAGGGTAACATTAGTTTCCACCTACCAGTTACTTTCTGAACTCCTTTGACATATATATGTAAAGACTGTACAAGTAAAAACAATCATTTCCTACCTACATTGGGAGTTACGGTAAGTCGTTTTTAAGGACGATGAGGATGGCATGGCATGACTACCAACTTCTTTTTCATCCTGTTACGATGGATCTTGAAAAGGAATGAAATGAATCATTCATCAGTGGATTATTGTTTTATATACGCTTTCGAGGAGAGACTTCTTTCCAAACAATTTAAAATGACAACAACAACAACCTCTTTTTTGTAAATCCTTCGTTTGGATGATGAAAATGAAGCGTTATTTCGAAACAAAGCATACATATCCTTGCGACAAAATCGTCAAGGAACTTGGTGTTTTGGAAACAATAATCTCGTCTGTTTCCTGGCACTTTTTGTTGGTACTCCATTGGTTTGGTTATTCTTTGTTTCGTCGTCATTACTATTCAATTTCTGAAACCTGATTATACTCTCTCTCTCTCTCTCGAACTAAATCTCTTTTTTCCCTCATCCTCCCAAAAGACTACAATTTTGGATAACACACCACACACATACAGATACAATGGTCAATATTCCAAAGGAACGTCGAACATTCTGTGCATCGAAACAATGCAAGAAACATTCGATGCACAAGGTAACACAATACAAGGCTGGGAAGGCATCGAACTTTGCTCAGGGCAAACGTCGTTATGATTCCAAACAAATGGGTTTTGGTGGTCAGACCAAGCCAGTCTTTCATAAGAAGGCCAAGACGACACGTAAAATTGTATTACGTTTGGAATGTAAGAAATGTAAGGCCAAGAAACAACTCTGTATCAAACGAACCAAACACTTTGAATTGGGAGCCAAGAAACAAGAATCGGGTCATCAATATTAAAGCAACCCTACACTACAATGGTTTCGTTGGGGTGTGTTTGTCTATTCGTTGGAGTATCCTTTGGTAGAATTTGTAATGAAATCTCTTACTACCCTAATCCAAACTTACAATCTTTGAAAATAATCTTTTTTAAAAGTTAGGAATTGGATGCGTTTCATGTAATGAGGGTATGAAATTAGATTTACTGTATACGGATAAAGAAACCATTCGTGGAGTTTGGCGTGGCCGGTTCTTTTTTTTCAGAATTTGTTGTCGTAGTCATGGTTGTTTCAGTAGTCGATGTTAACGATTGCCACCAATCCTGTAACGTCATACCGACACAAATTTCCAATATCGTCTTGTCACATTTCGGTACAGTCATGACACGAAATTGTTGTTTCCATGGCTTTTGTGATTTCAGATTGGATGAGATTGAAATTCGAACCATCCTCCAAGTATTCCTTGTTTCACCGACAAGTATACCCCTACGATGATCTTGTGGTTGTGGTTGCTCTTGTTGCTGCTGCTCTTTTTGCTGCTGCTGTTGTTTGGGAGATGACAATCGAACCATGGACCCCACCAATTCCCATTGAGGTATCGATTGTCTAAGTAGGACAAGCATATCACGTGGTGTAGTCGACGTAGTCATTGTCTTTTTCTTCTTTTTCTTTGTCTTTACAATGACATTAGTTGATTCTTGTTGTTTTTGTTGCTGTAGATACTTGTTCACACATTGATTCCATTTGGAATTGACATAAACAAGTTTGTCCCATGTTATATCATTGGATATGGATTGACTGGATATAGAATGTTTCCTACCATATTTCTTTCGTTTGGTATTGGAATATTGTCCTTTCATCTCTGCTTTTGTTGTTCGTTTGGAATGTATGGTTGCATGAATACCACCACCCAGTAATGTCAATGTCTTTGTTTTTATATGATCTTGTATATCCGATTGTGATAAATTTCGACATCCACAATTCTTCCCTATCGATATTGGTACTCGTTGATGATAATCTTTCCCAATGTGATGTAAAAATTCAATCAGTGCATGATCCTTGTAGGAGGAGGATTTTAATAATTGTAACGACGTTTGTTTCTTTCGAGACGTCAAGGAAGAACTATGGAGAGTATCAGATTGTTCTTCTGATTTATATAATACTTTTAATGGAGCATATAGTCCCGTCTTGGAAAGAGACTCGATTGTTGTTACCTTTGGATCGACATCGTCCATTGGACACGTTGTAGAACATACAAACTATGCAAATCGATGTACACTGTACAAACTGGATAAAGTTAGGGGTTTTAAATCGAAGGTCACAGTCAATATACCATTGTTTACGTAGGACAAAGATGATACATCATAAAGTTGCTCTGCAATCATTTTCTCCACAAGTGTCTCAGTCAGAGTGAGTATAAATCAGTAAAGTCTAACTAGATATTGAATTTATAATCAGAAAATCTCCGAATGATCTCATTATCAATCTCATTACCTGGCTTTTTCCTTGGAATAATCCAATATAAAATCTTCATAGTGTGTCTCTTGCTTTCATTGATCAAGCCAGAAGAATCTCAGAACAGTCTCAGCATCTATTTCTGTCTGCATTATTTTACCATATCCTGATATGTATCTACTAAAAGTCTTGACCAACACATGATCTCAAATGATTTTCATGTTGATGTCCCGCAATGAATGAACAAGTTGTAGTTGATGACCTGTTCTTCCTTGATATTAAGGGTTGACATCATTTTCTTGCAGTTGTGCATCATTAAGTTTTCTTTGCGGGATATGAAAACATAGTAGAAACATGAATGCTTGGTGAATTGAATGGAGCCAAAACAACATATTTCTTTGCTTTTCAGTGATTGGATTTGCTTTAGGTTAAAATTTACTTGCTCTTGCTTTGACCTTGATGCCATACCTGTCACAAGTGGCTTCAGAGTGAGTATATTTCAGTAAATTCTAACTAGATATGGAATTTACATTCATAAAATCTCGAGTGATCGCATTGTCAATCTCATTATTTGGCTTCTTCCGTGGCATAATCCAATATAAAATCTTCATAGTGTGTCTCTTGCTTTCATTGATATAGCCAGACAAGTCTAAGGGTCCATTTCTGTTTGCATTATTTTTCCACATCCAGATATATCTACTAAAACTCTTGACCAACACACGATCTCAAATGATTTTTCCAGTTGATGTCCCGCAATGAATGAAAAAGTACTTGATGATTTGTTCTTGCTTGATAGTAAGGGTTAACATCATTTCGTTGCAGATATCAATGAGATATAATTTAATTGGAAATTAATTTGTCCAGAAGTCAACTTTTAACGCTAAGAAGTCTCCAAATGAAGGGAATTACGTTTAGTTAACTACAATTACTTTCCGTCGATTAATGTGTGGCTGTAATCCGTCCTTCAGCGCGGGCGGATAAAAAGTATACGGTCAACTAATGTGTGGAATTAATTGTTTTCTGCGTATGTGAGACTTCATTTGAATGATATATACACTTGTAAATATAAAAGCATCCAAAATAATCCTCCTCGTAATGTTCCTTTCTTTTACATTTCAAATCAATGTTATTTTAGAAGGAGACTTTGAGACCAGACATCTGCAATGTGATCAGAGAATTGTCTAAATGTGTTGATAGGGCAACTGTTGAAGCCTACAAGGAGATGCGAAGGCTCTAAAATTTGAGAGTGATACAAACGTGTACCGCCTAAAAGTAGTCCTTAAGTTGGCTACCGAAAAGTGGACTATGGTGACCTATTGCAATAGTGATTGGGTAGGGGATGTGAAAACAAGAATCAGTGTAACGGGAGTTATGGTGTAAATTGATGGGATATCAATGGATATTAAAAGGAAAGGAATGAAGCCTTTAAGGCAACTTTTTTGCTTCTTGGCTATTTGCAAGTGGCTTGAGATGATTTCATGAAGAAATCATTAATTATTCCAGCTTTAACATCATTCAATTGATGATCCAAAAAGTGAAAATGGAAACATTGTTTTCGGATGTAGAAATCGCGTTTCTGTTTGGAAACTTAGACAATGAGATCCACATGAGAAGGGTTTAACGAGAGAAAAAAAGAAGCATATGTGTATGAAAACATAAAGCTGTATATCTCAACAAGTTTGTGACACAAGCCACCAGACAGAGGCACAAGAAATCAGAGGAAGAGATAACTTAGCCTTGATGGAAGGGAAATTGACCTATGAAGCGACCAGGGGCATAATTGCGGTTTCTATGCATTTATGTTGACGGTTTATACGAAGGATTTTAGATGAAGGTACAAGAATCCATCCAAGACTTTCTTGTATGCAAGTTCAAAAAGAGTTTTGGAGGCTACAACATTTCCAGATTAGAATTGTGGAGAATTTGGTCAAGGATGATCAAGCAGATGACTTTATCTCTTTTTGCCTGATTTTCTTTTGAAGAGTCAGCATAATCATGAACATGTAATTCAAGAAAGGAATAAGAAGTAGTTTTGTTCAACCATCAGAAATTTGACATACGTGGTAAAGTTAGCTAGGTCAGATTTAGCTATAAGCATAATGTTTTTTAAAACGTGTATTCATATTTATTAAAAATGACATAGTCATGAAATGTTAGGACTATGCATTCCTTCGTTTTTCTAGTCCATTTGAAATGGTCGGTCTCCTGGGAGTGGAATATCCTTGGATATTTCTAAAGTTCGATACCACGAAAAGGGCAAGATGGATAATTTTTCCCATTTGGTGGTATAGGCTCTTGCATTTAGGGAATCATAATGATTGTCTTCAATTTTGGCTAAAATCATCCCGTAGGCATCGAGAGAGGACTGAACAGGCAGTCGACTTTCCTCGGATAGCATAAAGACTCCTCGTCGAGCTCGATCATAATACTTCCTTGCACGTTCCAGTTGAAATTTCATCAGAGCGGCATACTTGTCATCCATCCGTTGATTTACAATTTGTTCTTCTGTGACACCAAATCGTTCCATATCCTGTCGGGGCAGATAAATTCGTCCACGCTTTTTAGCATCCTCACCAACATCACGTAAGATGTTGGTAAGTTGAAAGGCCACTCCTAAGGATAAGGCAGGTTCCCTATGGAATACAATAGTAGGGATGGATAAATTGTACCAAGTTTTGTTCGCGTAAGGTTACTTTAGGGTGAGACCAAATATTCAAGGACAAATAGAATTATTTACGGAACCGATATGGACTTACTTTGCAACATCAGAAGTGTAACCAGATGCACAGCCGAGGATTGGCATACTCATTAAGCCTACAGTACCAGCGACTCGATAACAGTAGAGATGCAATTCATCAAACGTTTCGTATCTATCTTGTCCTAGACTGGGGACGTCCATTAACATTCCTCGGATCATATCCACAAAGGGTGTAATCTCAAGCTTCGGATAGCTGATACGTACATCTAATAGACAAAGATCAAAGACATCTACGACGTCACCATACTTCCACAGATTCTCCAATCTAATTTCCCAAGCACTTAGATCGACCAACATGTCGTTATCATTCTCACGAGGTGCATCGACAATTTCATCCGTTCTTCGACACCATACGTATATTGCCCAGATGGCCTCTCGAGCCTTTTCGGGAAGTAACTGAGTCCCCAAATAAAATGTTTTAGCGAATGCACTTGTGACTTCGCCGGATTCTTCGTAGGCCTTTCGAATGACTGACAGTAAGGCTTTTTGATCCTCGAATGTAAAAGTGGACGTAGAGTCCGAATTTTCATGTTGTTGAAAATAACCCTTGGGTGCTTGAGAACGAAGGTAGGATGCACATCGTTGAATCGTCTCACTATCGGCAAAAGTACCCAAAGGATGGCCTACTTCTGCAATAACTTCCTCGTTAATACCCAAGAGAGAACTTCCTGACGTATACTGATCAAGAAGACTATTTGAATTTCTTTCTGACATGGATGATAAACTATGAGCTTCTCTTGCAGCAGCTAATGCTGCCTCTGCTCTTGACTCCCCTTTCACCGAACTAAAGTCAATGACTTGACCTCCCTCCAACACTTTCCCTCTTGATAATTCTACTGCGATCTCATCCTTACTTCTTCGGATGCTACGTTGTTCTGGAAAGGATGGTTCTGCAAGAGAATACAATTGTTTCAATCTGTGATGTTGATGATGAGAAGAAGACGTTACGAAGGCTTTCACATCTTGAATCTCTCTGTAAATAAGCGATAGAAACAGAAACTTCATTGATATGTATTGTAGATTCATCATGGTCATTCATATATATCTATATCGATGTGTGAAAATGATGAAAGAATAGTCCTTTGATTCGATGAGAGTTTTATCTCATCGAGTTGGGGATCTTCTGTCTCTAGTTGTCATAAATTGAAGTGCGTCTGTTAGTCTTTGAAGTCAGGACCCGGATACCATGAAGCACTCGGAATCTTAACTTATCAGAAACCGGCAAGGAACAAAATTACACGTGTAATCCCACTCGATAGCGACAATATTTCTGAACCTTAACGGTCAGATTAACTACAGTAATGGTTTCGCAAGTATCCATTACGTTAATGCTTGTGCAGTCAAGAAAGATGACGAAACAAAAGAAAGTGTAATGACAAGCATTTGAATAATGGATAACTCAACCCCCATCCCCCCCCACCCCCGTTATAATCATTGCTGGAACATCGTTTGCTGCATTTTGAATACAAACATCATAGTTGGAATGCCAGCTTTGATAGATATCCTAATCGGAATATGCAAAAACAACGAACTGTTTTATACAGTCATAGAAAGGGATACAGCTGCCAAGGAAGAATGAAAGACATTCAATCATCAAGTTCCAAAATCATTGTAATGATTCAACCACAACAATGTTTCATCCTAAGGATCTAAGGTTGAGCAAACTGATGAAAATTCAGATGTTTCTTCAAAAACATGTGCATTGAACTAAAGTATGACCCTCACCTTTCATGAATACACGCCAGAAATAAGCGAAAGGAGTAGATTAACAGCAGTTCAAACAAGTTAGGAAATCATATGAAGATAGTCCAACGTATTCACTCAATAAGCATCCATTTTTACATGATTTGAAGAAAAATAAAGAGTCTTTCTATCACAGCAAGGTAAGAATGCCACAAAACTCTCTTCCCTTTTAGGCACATTGGGATGCAGCGCAGATCATGATCTTGAAATGGTTTGTTGGATAAATCAGAATGCTAATCTCTGAAATGGAGAAAATCATGCTTAGTTTTATAGGGAAACTTTGAAAGTAATATCAAGAGGAATTAAGTTCCATTATCCAAAATTTTCTCTTTAAATCAAATATCAGTCCATTTAACACTTATTAAATGAAGAATACTTGAATGACTGCCATCAAACAGTCATCGAATCAGTTAAAGACAGCTAGAGAAATAGTTCTGCACAAATGAAACTATGGGTATCAAGATTTTAAATAAGGCCATTGTGTCACGGCTTTTACAGGAATACATGATGTGCTGTTAGAAATGCTGTGTTTTCTGAATTAATGCCTAAAATTCTACAAGATTCATCATGATAAAAGTCATTGATTTTGAATGAGTGAATTAATTTGAACAATTCCATGCTGCCTTGGCTTATTCAAAACTCGTAGCTGAAAAAGAGACAATGTATTGCAGTGCCACATCAATAACACCAAAGAAAGTTCAAAGTAAAGAAAAGCATGGTTCTAAAATAGTTCTTTTACCATGTGCTGCATTGCACTTGTGAGATGGAGAAAATAGCTGTTATAAGATTCTAGTGCTAAATGTAAGCTTGGATGCTCAAATCTAGCCACAGAATTCACTTCTTGATCACAGTCTTCTGTTTACATAAGTCATGAAACTTCTTTGTGATTCCTAACAAGCAAAATTAGATGAAGGATGAGGATCTTTGCCTCTAGGAGAGGCGTGTCTCTATTGTTGAGTCTCCCAACTACTAGGGTAAAGGAATACCATCCAATAGGTAGGATTCATCATCTATCTTATCAAATGTTGTATTGCACTGTCTTGCTGCAGCCAACATAATGTAGAAAGATCTCTCAAATAGCCTCTGTCGGAATCTTCCATGAATATCATTATGGAATTCCCCAAACATGTGATCAATGTTTTGACACAATGTTCCTGATGAGAATAAATCAGGAAGTACATCATATTCACTCCCTTCAATATCTATTTTCATTACAACTCTAGGTCCATGAGAGTAATTTCCAAAGGTACTTTTGGGTACTATTCTGGATGATAAGTGTTGTGCTATCCATGATGAAAGGCGAATCACTTTTGTGGATTGTGCCAGAGTTAAGTTTTGGACATCACCTAATCTTTGTCGCTCCGAAAATCCCCATTCATTTTGTGCTTCATCACCCTGATGAAAGAAATACTTTAGCTCTTCAACATCACTAACACCTACATTTTGAATGTGAAATCGCCATCCCTGTTTGGCATATGCTATGGATACATTCTGAAGAGCTTTGACATGTTTTTGATTTGGCTCAAATTCAAAACAACAAAAATCACGATTATCTCGTTCCTTTCCAAAATAACGATCAAATGCATCTCTAGATAGTTGAGCTGCGGGATATTTATCTGGTTCAAAAAGAAAGCGACAATGAACGCCTATATTGGCACCAACATCCAGAAATACATGATAGCACATATCTGCATCGCTTACGAGTACGGTTTCGTTGGTTTTCATTTTCTCCTCACGACCAGGTGTTATCGTTTTTGTCATTGATGGGTGAAGCAATGATAGCAATCCTAAGATACTGAATACAACAAGGAAGTGTCGGGATGATACTGTCAAATCCACTGCATTTACCATGTTGCCTCAATGGAGAGAGTGAGCAATTAATTTTTTGCACAATTGTCAACTCTGCGATTTGTCCTTGCTCCAAATTCGTAGATGCTACTGGCTTTTATATGCAGTTCTTATCGTAGTATTTTGGTGCCGTTTGCCAAATTTTCTCGATCTCAACGGTTGAAAATAATGTCATTATAATGGATCCATCATATATCAAGTGGATTTCATCAACATGAAGCTTTTACTAATAATTTACAAGAAGCATAGACCTTGGAGTCCCAAAGTCAAGTTGTTACACAAAGAAAAGGGCCCCATAGAGTATGCCACTCATGCTAGGATTTTATTTACATTAAAACTCCTCTAAAATCACCGAGACCAGAAATTATAGAATTGATTCAAGAATAAAAGAAAATGAGGCTTGAAATTATGATTTGCTTAAGAGGGTACATGAGATATAGTTCTGTTTGGTCCAGATGTATGTTGATATACATGTCCTTGCATCATCACTGACTTTTATTCCAGGATGATTAGACTGTAATCTGTCAGTAGAATGAAGGTTAGTTGGTAATAGCTGGAGCCTCCACTACATAATTCCATTCATTGATGTTCATACTATGGCTGAAGCTGTTTAGGCATGCTTTGCATGTATTTGATGAACGAAAGAAATATCATTAGACGTATTTCAGTGGCTAACTTGAGTATTTGTTTCCTTCAGGAGCGATAAAGTTGATGAAATTGATCTTAGGTAGGCTACAGCCAATTCATTTGATATATTTGCAGCGGAATTGCGCTGGAGTAATAAATTTCTCTGATGATTGACTTTGGCTCAGTGAGAAGCAGAGAATGTCGCTCAATTTGACTTAATAAGTGTGTTGATATTGATACGGAAACGTAGGATTAATTGATGTTAAAGTCCTTTGATGGCATTGCAACACTTATGCTAAGAATTGGGATGCCCTTTATTTTTCGTTCTTTGTCTCTCCCTCTGTTTTCGTTCTTTGTTTCTTTATTAGAGTCGCTTTTCAATAGACGCATAAGGCATGATATTGAAATGGATCAAAAAGAGTTTCAAATGCATCATCAACGTCATGAATAAGAATTGAGCATGCATCATATTCAATGTGATTGAAGAGGTCCAGTTCCTGTGATGATGAAATTATCTGCTAGCGTAACCACTTATCTATAGAGCACTTCCAATCGGCGTAGTCTTAAGATTCCTCCATTAACAAACCTTATATTGAGGTACACGTATCTTCTGGCCTGAATTTCTGTGATAAGGGCAAGTACCTTGTGACTATTGTTTTAACGTTAGGAAAAAATAAAACGAAGGCAATCTGTTTAGATCCTTCCTTATGTGAGAGCTAATTGAAGCCTGAAAAAGATGTTTTATTTTATTTAATGGATTGACTAAATTTTCTCCACTAAGCTTCTGTTCACAAAATTGAAAGGCATATGGTAACTAGAGGTAATATGCGATCTGCATTACTTCACCCACTTGTATCTTTATCTCATTCACGTTATTCTATTATTTTAATAGCCTATCACAGTAAACGATGGTTCATGATCACGTTTATACCATCCTTCTGAACTTTACAAGGACCTTGTTGAGATTTGGAATGCTGGCCTGAAAAAGGATTGGAGAATGAAACAACTCTTGAGAAGGATATGTGTAAAATTTGAGGGGACTAAGATCTCTGAATCTTCTAGGGAGAAGAAGTTTAGGAGAGGTGGCGTGTCACTTTTCTAGTAACAGCTAGACTTCGTGGATACAGAATCATGATTGCTGGAATTAAAGGGGATGAAGAATTCATACAACAGAACATATTTAAATATGCTAAGCTGCTCGAAATGCTTGGGTAAAGTGCACACCAGAAGGTCAGAGGAGATGGTAGAGGGGGATGCAAGGTTAGCTTGCACAAATTTAGTGGCAACGTTTGCTCCACTGACTAAATCGAAGTTACGTTTTGTAGATGTAACTCTTGATGCTTGGATTCAAGGGCGAGAAATTTTGAGAAGAAGACTTGCAATGTTTTAGGACGTTCAATCTGTGAAATGGACATGATAATTCACTTCATGCATAACCTGCCTGACGAGTAAGAAACAACGTGTGGCAGACTTGTTCACGAAGAAATTGTAGGGAGAGGCTTACAAATATTATGCAGAAAAGCTTCTGCCGAAATGAATTAATCAAAAGAATGATGCTACAGAGTAAAGGTAATATTCATTTAGGTCAATGTGCGTAAGAGAAAAATAAAAGCAAGAGGAAAATTATAGGAAATATCCAGGTGAGGAATTTTAGTGATCATGTGTTAGGATATAGAGCTAGTTGTAGGGAGAAATTTTCGGCTATGGATTGGTACGACTTGCTAGAAAGGTTAAAATAAGGTTGGTTGAAGCACTCAAGGGTGGTATATTGTAGCTAGCCAACTTGATTCCAATTTATCAATCAAAATTACATCCAGTAAGAGTGCTTTGTTGGTAATATATGTTGATGCATGTTTTACCATTGGAACGGGGTGGAGCCATTACTGAAGTCATTGAGTTGATAAGTTCCAGATTTGAATTGAAGCTCAACACAAGCTGACCAATGAGTCAAGCTGCATGATTATCAAGGAAGACAGAAGAACTTGAATCATACAACCTCATATGATTCATCACTTTAGGCATTTGGTGACAAAAGAAAGAATGTAGGCTCATTATCCACCTTGGTTGAGTAGTGGGAAATACTGAAGGTTGCAATTGAATACTGAGTCATTCTACTAGCTTGATCCAAAAAGCTGACGAAAAGGATAGGGATCTTGCCATCTACGATAGAACCAGAGGCAAGAAAAATTGTAAGGTAACATCGGGTAATAATCTACGAGTCTAAAATAGAGCTAAAGAGCAAGAAGAGGAGAGGTTTAGAATGTGGCTATATGTGAAGTATTCCATGAGATCAAGTTCATCTTTTATTCATTAGAGAGTCTTGGGATCTCCGTGACACTTCCTATTGTTATTCACCCCGATAACATTGACTATTTTTATGTCGGAAATGTTTCTTCCAGCATGCAGACAGGCATGTTGATGAAAGATTCTGCATTGTGTTATTAAGATAATTTTTGTTCTGAAAACAGGAGAACAAGGATTATATTATTTCACTAGAAAACAGGTGGAGAGAGTTTTGACAAACATGTGGTTGATAATTTAGAGAGACGATGGAAGACGGAATAGATAATTTAAAAGATCTCAATTAAACTAATGGTAGTAGTTTGTTACCTCGCGAGAGAATGAGGACTGACGTCAGATTTAGGGGGCACTGAACTACCGACCCATGCCCAGCACATAGTTTTTCATGCCGGAATTACCGGAAGTGGAAAACTTTCGTCGACTCTTGCTTCCGCTTGTATCCAAATCGATTCCATTGTCGATACGAATTCTTAACCCTGAGAACAGTCCAAAACGAAAATTTATTTCTCAACAAGATGTTGTCAAATTGAACAATCAAGTTCTCTTGATCGATGTCCAACGAAAAGGAAAATTGATATGCATGATGCTATCATCTATCCAAAACAAACGCATCAATCCAAATCGATCGTATCTATTCCTTCATATGGGAATGACAGGTCGAATATCCACACCAGATTATATTCCTCGATTGGAATCCTTAGGTTCCGAGGAAAGTTATCCTCCAAAGCATACACACCTTATATTTTCTTGTGGAAGACTAGAAGCTTCGTTTAGTGATCCAAGGAAATTTGGTAGTGTGATACTTCAATCATCTCAGGAATGTGAATTTTCGAAACTAGCACCAGATGCTCTGGAAATATCATCGAATACGTCTAAGTTCAGTATTGAAGGACTAATTAGTCAAAGCACTCCGATTAAGACCATATTATTGGATCAAACAAGGGTTATGAGTGGTGTCGGTAATTGGATTGCCGATGAAGTCCTATACCAATCTCAAATTCATCCTAATCAACGATACTTGTCCGAGGAGATGGCCAATCAAATTATTAGCTGTCTAGGAACCATCCTACGTCAAGCAATTGATTGTTTAAATAAGGATATTGATTTTCCCAGTTCATGGATTTTTCATGTTCGATGGAACAAACGTGAAAAAAACATGTCAGGAGCTATATTGCATGATGAAAGAGGTAACAATGTCGAATTTATTACATCGGGGGGTCGAACATCTGCAATTGTACCATCCCGACAACGACTTTTGACGACGACGACGACGACGACGACTACGAATGTCGAATCTAGTAGCAACAAAAACAAATCCAAATCAAAGTCACGAGCCCAAACTATGTTACAGACTGAAGAATGGATGGAAGAAAATGACGTCAATTGCCATACGGATAGCAATGATGACCACACAAATCACAAGAAAAAGTCGTCAAGTCGCAAAAGATATCCAACTTTGTCTTTGGAGGAAGGTACATCAAAGATTGCAACTAAGCGGCAACGAAAGTAATTTGTAGCCAAAGTATTTATAAATATCAACAATAATAGCAAAAAAACGGTTGTCTCCTGTATCAACTACCTGAACACTATCTCCAGAACCTTGGCCTTTACTAAGAAAATAACAGAGAAGAATTCTTTAATGGTTGTGTCAGTTGGCAACGAAAGAATCAAGGACAAAAGTGTATTTACTCCTGTTTCTCCATCTTTTACCCGCAATATGACCATTATGAAAACTAAATAATTGTCTGTTTTAGAATTTCTTTATGACATAATACGTCATCTTTTTCTGATATGAAAGATGCTATCTTTTGAGGCATTGCGAATGATGCATATAAATTCTCCCGTTCTGTTGATCATCTTTAACTACCCTGTCTCCTCATGAGTTTATTGCCTTCTGTGTTTCTCTAGCTGGATGTATTGTACTTTTCTGTCCTTTAACTATACATACATTTACTTAAATTATCATCTCTTCTCTTCTATACCGATGTATCTTTTGTTAGCCTCCTGTGCATCACTTAATTTCGATCAAGTCAACAATGGCATACGATGATAAGGGCTACGTGTTGGATGGAACAATTCAAGCCATGTTCAATGATGCTGGCATTGTGGGTGATTTTTGCAAAGGTTTGTGGGCTAAATGCACATCTACAGCTACATATTATGATAATACTATTGTGAAGAAAGATAAGGACAAATCACCACTGGAAATAATGTTTAAAGAGTAGGCTAAGGAGCTAAAAAGACTGAGAAAGTTTGGAGAAATATGTGTTACAGCAACCAAAGCCAAGGTCCAAGGAAAGTTGAGTGATAGAGGAACTGTTTGTGTGTATGTTTGTTACCCAAATAACCATGCAAACAACGTTTATAGATTCTTGAACTTGAAGACAAATCAAATCATGAAGTCTAGAGACGTCATCTGAAAAAAAAGTTATAGAGAATGGATAAAGTAGAAAGATAACTTGAAAAAGACTGAAGATGAACTTTCTGATTCAGAAGTTGAAGAAGATGGCAGAAAGGAACAAAAAGAATTGGAATTACTAGCCAAAAGGAATGAAACAGCCAACAATAAGAAAGCCTTGAAACAAATTTCAAAATTAAGAAGCTGGTTCAATCTTGATCCGTCAAGATTCATGGAGGTGCAAGATTCTGGAAGGGATTTGGTAGTTGAAAGTGCGGATATTGCATCAAAAATGCTTAATTTGGTTGAAGAACCAAAGACTTTTGACAAACCTTATAACCATCAAATGCCAATCACAGACTTAAATATGGCAGAAAGCCATCTTGAAGGAATTTTATGAAATGAGCGCAAAGGGAGTTTGGAGGAAAATACAAAAGTCGGAATTGCCCAATGGTTGGAATTGTATTCAGAGCAAATGT
Organism: Fragilaria radians; assembly: GCA_900642245.1. Taxonomy (NCBI): domain Eukaryota; phylum Bacillariophyta; class Fragilariophyceae; order Fragilariales; family Fragilariaceae; genus Fragilaria; species Fragilaria radians. The sequence goes on from CAAAJI010000340.1 coordinate 16,367, forward strand.
TTTTTTTAATTAAGCGCAATGGAGTCTATCTTGTGCGGTTGGTGGCGTGCGGGTATAGTCAGGTACCGGAGTAGATTTTCAGGAGAGTTTTGCACCAGCAATTAATGATGTGACGTTCCGGATTTTATTGGTTATGACGCTTATCTGGAATTTAAAGTCAAAGTTGTCAACATCAAGACCGCCTTTTTGCATGGAGATTTAAAAGAAACAATCTACACGGAGATTCCAAAGGGTATGGAAGCAAACAACGATGAATGCTTAATTTTAAACAAAACAATCTGTGGTCTTGTTCAGAGTGCAAGAGAATTTTATAACAAACTTGTGTCTGCGTTGAAGGATTGTGGCTTTCAAGGGAGTATGGTTGATCTGTGCCTTTGGATTGAGCATTTTAACCAGGACATTGTCATTATTGTAATCTATGTTGATGATTGCTTGATAAGTGGAGATGATGTGAGCAAAGAAGAAGTTATTGAAGAGTTGCAAGATTACGATTTTGGTTGAAAAATTGAAACCATTTAACAGATTACTTGAGGTGCCAAATCATTGCAAATTTTGAAAAGAAATCATTGTTCTTTATGCAGCCACATTAATTTAAGAACTTGGAAGTAAACTTTCGTGATGAGATTGTGAATTTGAGCAATTATGGCACACCTGATACTCCCTCTTTTAAGATCGTACGCGAAAATGTCAACAAAATTGTCCCAAACTGACAAGCTAGATACAGATCAGGAGTTGGGATGTTGCTGTTCTTAATTAAATATTCAAGACCAGATTTGGTGAATGATGTGCGGGAATTATCCAAATGCATGGACAGTGCAAGTAATGCAACTTACAAGGAAACGTGAAGGGTGATGAAGTTTGTTTTAGACACCAAGCAGTACTGTCTAAAGATGCAACCAGTTGATGAAGGCAAGGACTGGGATTTGATATCATATTGTGACACTAATTGGGCCAGTGACGCTGAGAGGAGGATAAGTGTGACTGGCTTTATCATTTACCTGCTTGGAGTGTTTATTCGTTGGAGATCAAAGGGGCAGAAAGGCGTTACCCTTTCTAGCAGTGAGGCGGAATATGTGGCCATTTCTGAGGCAGTTTAGGAAATTTGCTTTATTTGGCTAATTTGTTGGAGAACATTGGGATGAACATTAAACTTCCTATTTTGGTAAACAATGTTGGTGCTATCATAATGGCCGAGAATTAAAGTTCTGGAGTCCGTACAAGGCATGTCAACACCAGATACCACTTTATTCAAGAAAATATTGAGGATGACTTCATTAAAATTCTGTTTGTGAAGTCTTGTGATAATGATGCGGACATACTTACCAAAAATGCGAACATAGATACTTATAAAAAGCATGTAAATAGGTTCTTAGGAAAGATAACTGAAAGATTGGAAAAGGGAATCTGAGAGATGGGAAGGGTATTGGAGCATATCTCTCATATTCTTAACTCAACTATGAATTAAGATTTAGGCTAATGTCTGTGCAACGGTTGGCGATTCTAAATGTGAGAACTGTGACGAGAACTAATATATTTTAGTGATAGTTTAAAAGAATTATTTTAGTAATTACAATTTAAGTGTGAAGAGGTATTTTAACAACCATAGCTCTTGTCCAAAAGAACCTGTTTTTTGTCCTTCAAAGGTAGCACATTTTGAAATACATTAGATTTTCTAATTGTCATTATTCAAGAAGATTTGATATATTGAATTAATAACTGAATTCCGTCAAGAGTGTGCTAAAATATCCAACTTTACATTTAGAAACGAAGCATTGATAGCATGGTTAGGGAAGATTGTAGAATGTCAATTTACTGTCAATGAACAATTTCTGGATTTGAGTATTAACATCATTATCATTATATTGAACTATGGTTTGTCCATATATGTAATCAAAGCAAGGTCTTCAGCTCTCTTTATGTTAGAATATTATTCAACGTTCACACTTCTATGCTTTGCCGCCTCGTCAACTGTGGACATCGTGTAAGGACTCCTATGTCCCAACTTGAATGTGATGTATTTCAAGTTTGATGATAGTATTGTATATCAATGCAAAACACAAAGAGGATGTGCTTTCATAAACGCAAGGCATTGTTGATTGTCCCATCCATTACTTCTAAAATATTTTGAAAATAGGAATAGGAATAGGAATATCATTAAGTAAATGTATTTCCTCAATAGGTTCCAACTTGTGATGTTTTTGATGCTAAACAAATTTTGCAGACAAGATTGCATTATTGATACATTGATGTTGCATGTGTGGTTTTGTTTTACTCTTTTCCTATTGTGCGTCCAAATAAGTTGATAGCAAAAGTTGGCATATTTCATTAAACTTGTATGTTTGTTGGAGTATCTGAGTACAGCATGAAAGAAATGAAGGATATTGCTGAGGAATGTACTGATATTTTTCACCACTAATCAAAAGCTATTTCTCACATGTCTTCATTTCTTGTAATAAGCTGCACACATTGATTAGTGGACTTTTCAAAATGTTTATTTAAGATACATTGATTCTTACCATTGTTGGTGGATACATCCAGTTTGTAAGTCTCTTCATCCAATCTTGATTTTCTCTTCAAAGTTCTAGTAGATGGCGCTTACATTGCTACGCAATCTTTCTAAGATTAGTGGCAACTTTACAATGTGAATTTTTCCTAAACAGAGCATTATTGCATGTTGTGTATTCCCAAGTAATAACTTATGAATAAACAACATTATAAATATCATGGACATATTTTCCTGTGAATGCCATTATCTTATCTTGATAATTTCTCCTTGACAAAGCAACATATAATACTTGTGTTTCCAGGTGAACAGCTATCTGATTGAAATGTTATTCTTGAAGCATATTTATTGTCCCTGCAAATTCTCCAATAGCAGAAAACTGGCTGTTGCAAAGGGTAAAGGGTAATCTTGGATCATTGCAATGAAGAATTATTCTTGGTATCATGTATTTGATGCATATTTTTTAACCAATCCTGCACTAAATACTGTTGATTCTATTGCTGCTTTGTCTAGTTCACTTTTAATCAAAGCTTTAGGAGTAATCTGCATGAAAGAACAGGATTATGATTATGCCATGAAAATCATGGCAACATATGGAACTGAAATACCACAAGATGATATTCCATAATCAATTTTTTCATGGACTGGAAGTTTTTGCCTATAAACTCAATACCTCTGTCATGAGTTATCTGAGTTGGTTACGGATATCTTGAGAACCATTCTTGTTTGGCTATGTTGGCTACTGTGATAGATCTTTTATCATTGTACTGGTGCATGGCAAACCAACCAGTTGCTGGGTCAATCATTGTGACACATTTGCATATGAGATCATTTTTTCCTTTTCAGCAGATTGCGAATGGTCCTATTAAGTCAATACACATTTTGTCCCAAGGGCTAGCTTCTGCCTCTTTTGGTGGTAGCCATCCATATTGTTTTTCCGCACGTTTGTTTCTTTTGCAACTTGGGCATGTTTGCACATAGGTTGTGATTTGGTCTCTCCTTTTGGGCCAAAACAAGTGTTGTGAAATAGTTTCTTCTGTTCTATTTATTCCTGGGTGACACAGGGTAATGTGATACCAATCAATAACATGTTGATGTAAATGTTTTGGAACTACTATTTTATTATTGTAGCATATAAGTGATCTAATTTTTCCTCCCCCATGAAAGTCTTTTAATTTATACTTGCTGGTATTATTTAAAAGTACTTTCTTTAACTGTGGATCACGCTTCTGCGCGAGTTCCAAGTGTTAATAAGATAGAGGGTGAAAGTCATACTTATCTGCATTCTTATTTTGTATTAATGACATTCAACAAGAGCATAAAATGATTCTTGGAAATCCTCATAGGATGTGGAGGTCTGGGGTAAACAACTAAGGGCATCAGCTACAACATTGTTTTCCCCTTTTATATTTTGTAGATCAGGAGAATATCCTTCTATGAAGAGTCTCCTTCTCATAATTCTGCCAGAGTTGAAATTTTTGTAAGTTAGATTTGCATGATCTGTGTGGACAGTTAGTTGTTGTCCCGATAGAATGTTTCTAAATTCTTTAAGGCTTTCCACAATGGATAGTAATTCCCGTTTGGTGGTAGTATACCGGGTCTGTGCCGCGTTTAATTTTCTGCTATAGAAGGCCACAGGTCTGTTGATGACCTGAAAATATCCCTGATCCCTAATTTGCCACCAGCGTTACAGCACAAATATCTTCTAAATTTGGTGCTGCTGTACCAATAACAGTTGCTTGTGGTAAGGTGTATAACTATCTTGGCATGACACTTGATCTTCTCAAGACACACTTTTTACTGCAGATTATCTTGACAAAATACTGTTTCACCTCCCTGATGACAGGCTCCCACTCCAGCTGCCAACCAATTGTTCACTGTCAAGACTACCAACCCAACGTTCTTATCAAAGCCAGATGCTGACCATTTCCATCATGTTGTGGCTCAACTGCTATTCCTATGCAAGCATGCACAACATGACATCAAAACGGCTGTATTGTTTCATTTCTGCACCTAGTACAGCAGCCTGAATGTGAAGTCTCTGGAATATTAAAAATTCCATAGAGAGAATATGGAATATATATATATTGGCTCCTGACCTATACTTTGATTGCATTTCAGTGTCAATCTTGTCTACATTGTCAGGTCTTACAATCTTGAATTGCGTTGTACCAGGGGTTCCATAATTACATACATTTGCAACTTTTTCTCCAAATTTATCAATCAGACTTTTAATTAGATGTGGTTGCATGACATAAGTTGTAAGTTGCTTGATTGATCTAACTTCAGTAGTCAGTAAGGTTGTCTTCAATCCTTAAAGCAAAATCACGGCAATTAATCATGTCTTTGATCCCTTCTTTGCTTCCCATGACAAGGCAGTTGTCAACATACACAGCAACCATGACAATTCCGAATTTAGAGTGTTTTATCCCCCAAACAAGGGCCAACAGGGCTTCTCAGGAAACCACAACCTTTCAGTGACAATACAAGTTTATCATAAAACTCCATTGCTGATTGGACAAGACCATAAATGGTTCTTTTTAAAATCAAACATTCGTTTTCACTTGCTTCCATGCCGTTGGTACCTCCATAAAGATTGTCTCCTTAAGGTCACCATGTAGAAAAGCCTTTTCAATATCAATCACTTTTCCGATTAAATTCCAGGTTAACATTATGACAATAAGAATTCGGAATTTCTCATCATTGATAACAGGCGCCTGCCTTTCCTGAAAATCTACTCCAGGAATCTGTATGCTTCTAACCGAGCTCGAAATATTCCGTTTCGTTTCCTTTCGTTTTAAATATTCTCTTATTTTTGATACAGCGATACGGTTCCGTCCGTTGGGAATCTCCGACTTCTCAAATTTTTCCCAAACTCCTTTGGCTTCATTTCTTTGATTTTTTTCAAAATTGAACAGCGCCACTTCATTTTCTTGTCAACATCAGGGCAATGGTATGCTTCCTTGAAGCATTCTTGACAAGATCAACCATATTAAATGCAAAATCAGCTCTTTCTACAATCATTTCCCTATCCCAATTTTGCATTTCGAGGAATTTTGACGGATCGGGATTAAACCAGCTTTTCAACTTTGAAGTTTGCTTTAAAGCTTTGTTTTGCTTTCTGATTTGAGCGTCATCAAGAGTTGCATCCTCTGGGTTAGCTAAATCACTAGCATCTTCTGTTGTAGCTCTGTATTGGAAGTGTCTTCAGTGTCTTGAGGCTGAATGTTGTTGATATTTGATTTATTCCAATTTGCATAACTCAAATTAAGCCAAACCAAATCTCTGGACTTTATGATTAGTTTGGTCTTAATATTGAACATCCTGTAAACATCATTTGCATGATTGTCAGGATATCCAACAAATAAACCAATAGTTCCTCTGTCATTTAATTTTTCCTGAATTGTTTTCTTAGTCGTCACGACACACATTTCACCGAAGGTTCTTAAATTCTTAAAGCCTTTGAACTGAATGTTGTACATCAGTTGTAATGGTGATTGTTGTGTCTCCTTGTTGACAATTCTATTCTCATAGAATGATGCTGTAGATGCACAATCTGCCCAAAGTCCATGTCAAATTTCATCCACAATTCCCAAGTCATTGAACATTGCCCGGATTCTTCCATAGAGGGTTTGGAGCATTCTCTCCACCTTGCCATTTCTTTGAAGGGTTCTTGGACCACTAAATTCAAACTGCAACCCAAGATGTTGTTGCTTACAGGCTTTTTCAAGTACAAAATTTTCTCCAGAATCATCCAACCTTAGAAACTTCACAGTCTTCTTCAAGTCACTTAACTCATCAATTAATTCAATTAGCTTGTTCTTCAAGTCACGTTTCCGATTCAGAAAGCAAATCTCACTCCAGGTCGGCCATTGCAAAATTTGAATTCTTTCTTCCATGTATTGCTAAATCAATTGCTGAACCAACTGTGGATATAACTCTACCCCAAGCTAAGTGAATATTGGTGATGTAATCCAATACCCTTCCTATCTCCAATATTCAATGGTTTGATTTATACTTTCCTAAGAACCTTTTCCTATGCCCTTCATACATTTCTTTTCCAATGTTCTTTGTAAACATATCTGCCACATTTTCGTCAGACTTTACAAATATGATCTTGATAAACTTATCAGCCACATGCTCACGCACAAAATGAGATCTTGTGTCAATATGCCTAGTGCGCACGCCTGAACTTGAATTTTCAGCCACAAAAATTGCGCCAATATTATTGCACCTAACCATGATTGGAAGTTTTATTTGAACGCCCATTCCAGATAATAGATAATAGATAAATATAATTTCATAGCTTCTGACATGGCAACGTATTCTGCTTCGCAACTGGATAGTGTCACACCTTTTTGGAATTATGACCTCCAACAAATATGTGCACCAAGGAAGTAAATGACAAATCCTGTTAAGCTGATACGAGTATCAGGATCGCCTGCCCAATCACTATCACTATATTATGCCATATCCCATTCTTCATTTTCTAATTTGATAACTCGTAGCATTTCCTTATATGCAGCTAAATTTGCCCCATCCATGCACTTAGATAGCTCACGTACAACATTTGCAATATCTGGTCTTGAATATTTGATGAGGTAAAGAAACATTCCCACTTCAGAAAGGCAGCTTGACTGCTTATTCATTTTGATGGTTTCAACTACATCATTTGATTTGACAACTTTAAGCCTGGGTGTCCCAGGGGTAGCATGATAACTTAGATTGTTAACCTCTTCTCCAAACCTATCTTCCAATTCTTTCAATAAACGAGGTTTCATGACCAAAACTTCCGAATTCTCTTCGTTCATCATCACTTTGCAGCTCAAATAATCAGGCAAGAACTCTTCAAGCTTTAAACCAAAACCATAGCCTTTGAGTCCCTTGATAAACTTCTAAATGTCTTGACCACACCCAATCACCATGCAATCATCAACATATATTCCAACCAAAACTATTCCATTTTCCCTAAAATTAGCGAATAAACATGTATCAACGGAGTTTTCTTTAAAACCACATTCCTTTAACGCCAAACCTAGTTTCTTGTTGAACTTCTGAGCACTTTGAACAACCCGTAAAATGTTTTCTTCAAAGAAAGGGACTCTGTTTGCTTATCACCTTCTAATCCATCAAGCAAATGCATGTAGATTTTCTCTTTGAGCTCACCATGCAGGAAAGTCGTTTCAATGTCAACAATTTTCCCTTTTAAATTCCAAATCAACATGATATAAACAAATTTCGGAGGTTGCATCATTCATAACTGGAGCAAAACTCTCCTGAAAGTCAATTCCAGGGACTTGGCTATACCCACATGCAACAAGTTGTGCCCGAAATATTCAATTCCATTTAATTTTGAATATCCATTTATTTTTTCACACATCATGATACTAGGCACCTCTTATGTCTCAATATTCTTGTAGATATCTTTATCCTCAATTTCCTTCAATTCTCTCTGAATAGCCTCCCTCCATTTTGCTCTTTCCTCAAGATTTGGATTGTTATATGCTTTATCAAACGAATCAGGCTCTTTCGGTTTTCTTGTCACATTCAAGGCAAGATTGGCTCTATCAAGGAAAAACTCCCTTCCTGGTTGATTATTCTCCACAAATCTCCCTGGATCAGGGTTAAACCAGCTATTTAACTTGGATACTTCCCTATTTGCTTTGTCTAACTTCTTCTTATCAAGTCCTTAAACTTCATCATATACTTCAATATCCTTCTGTATTTCTTCTTCATTGTCTGAATGATCGATTTTGTCGATCTTTACTCCATTTTAGCTTTAGTCCAAGTTCCAAACAAATTTCCAAGCCAAATTACATCTCTTGATTTCATGATTGGCTCAGTTTTTGGGTTCAGAAATCTGTAGATATCTGATGCATGGTCAACAACATATCCAACAAACATGCAAGTGGTCCCTTTGTCTGCCAACTTTGATTGGATCTTGTCTTTTGTGTGATGACACACATCTCTCCAAATTTTCTGACTTTCACTAGCTTCTTTGAAAGTCAATTAAACATTAAATTATTAGGATCCTTTTTGCTTTCTTTATCCACAATTAAATTCTCATAATATGTAGCAGGAGAGACACATTCAGCCCATACTCCTTCACGAAAATCTCCATCTACTCCAGCATCACTAAGCATCGCTCTGATTCTACCGTACAAGGTCTGAAACTTTCGTTCCACTTCACCATTTCTTTGCGGAGTATGAGGTCCACTATATTCAAACTTGATGCATAATTTTTCATGCTTGCATGCCTTCTCCAATGCATAATTTTCACCGGCATCATCGAATCTTAAAATTTTGACAAAAATGTCATCGTTTCTTAATTCTTGAATCAAACCAATAACATAACTTGATAGTTCATCCTTTCTTAAAAAAAATAGATCCAGCAATATCCGGAGAAATCATTCACAATAAGAGCCCAAAATTTGCTCCTCCAAAGCTCTTGCCTTTAATGGGTGGAGCATTTTTCTGTCTGGCCTTACCAATTGCACAAGGCTCCACATAACACTGTAATTTTCCAACCTTTTCTGCTATCCTTGCACCAGCATTCCCCACTGTTATCTCCTTGGAAACTATATTGTAGTCAAATACACCTTTTATCATCATTGCAGTAATGACTTGACGCGCCACTATTGCCGATCCAAATCTCCTTGTCAAGATTTTTATAATTTTCAATCGAAGTGAAAGCCACATCCGTCATTGTTGAGGCAAAACCATTTCTCAATCCCGAAAAATTATTTTCACCTTGAATCTGTTTTTCCTCATTAATTTAAAGCAATTTGCTTTTATGTGTCCAGGTTTCTTACAGTAGTTGCAAATAACTGCAGTTTTCATCTCCTCAACTTGCATTGACTTATACTGACTTGCTTTGTGCCCCCCCCCCCCCCATAATTGCAACATTTTCCTTTGAAATGCCCCATAAACAAAGCCTTTTTGTGTATAGAACGTTTGGATTTTGCAGAATCAGTTTTAGATGTCATCCTTTCAAATCTCAGAGTCAGCTCTTCCTTTAATTCTTCTATAGTTAAAAGGTTGTTTACATCAATATGCGTGTTTCCAAAAGAAGCATCTGCAACTTGTATTCTTCCGTCAAACTGTCCCATCACTTCTTCATCCTTATTCAACTTGCTTTCTCTAAATACTCTTTCTGTTTTAGCCACCAACGGTTTAGTGATTGGATCATACTTCTTTTTCAACTTTTCCCATGCCAATGCAGCATTACCATCTTCATACTCCTTGGTTTTGCAACCCTTGGCAATCCCAAAGGCAATCTTTCCAGCACTACTGGTGGCATCAATTGAAAGAATCAACTCCAAAAAAGTCATCTCATTCAAATCACATATTGCCATCATATGCTTTCCTTCCAGTATTTTTTCATTCATAAGGGTCTTGGGTCCTTCTCACTCCAAGTAGGCCAATCTTCTTGCTTCCCGGAAAATTTCAACACATAAATTGTACTGAAATCTGTCATCTTCAAGACGCAACTAAACCAAGCTTAAATTAAAAGCCTTTAACTTAACAAAAGCAACAATAAGAACAAAAGAAGAAGACTCCAAATGCATACCTTACGTTTAAACGTGTTAGATAACCTCTTCAACACTAAATTGTGATCACTAAAATATTGATTAAAACTATTGCTAAATTTGAATCTTTCTTTCATGTATTGCTAAATCAATTGCTAAACCAACTGTGGATATAATTCTACCCCAAACTAAGTGAATATTGGTGATGTAATCCACTATCTGTGTGGAGTGCCACTTCTTGTGCCAAATCTCATTTCAAATACGATACTTATCTAAATCTTCACGATATCGTCTGTTTTCCACTCTCTCTTGGTTTTAATTTATGCTTAATCCCTCTTCTTTTACTATATTGGAAACTCCCGATTTCGCAATCAAACGATTTCCTTCTTTCCTTTTACTCTTCACAAGGCTCTATATTTGGCTTTTACCTTTACCCTTATCAGACCTAAATCTCCATTCCCTTTTTCCTTTTCTAGAATATCCACTGCATTTAAAGCAACAACAAGTCGAGGCAAATTCACGGACTTCTTGACTCAAAATTCTTGCTTTGAAGGATTTCCAATTCCATAACCATCCTTCTAGATTTTTCTTTACCTCATTCAATGTATTCTACATAGCTTCATTTCTTACATAGCTTCATTTCTTGAAATGTGGGTTCGTGACTAGTAACCTTCAAAAATCTCATCTTTTCTACAATTGAGAAACACAAATCATGATCATAAGGCCAATTCACTCTTTCTTTTATGAGCTTCATAGTTGAATACGAGATCACTACCCAGCAACCTTTTTTGTATTCCCTGAGCTTGGCGTGTAAGGTGAAGTTAATTTTCTCAGACTCTCTTTCTCAAAGTTTTCGAATTGTCTAAGCCTAATGAATAAGCAAAGACGATTTCTTCAATACCATTCCTGCTACCAAATAATCAATCCTCACTTTCAGCACTGGTAGCGCATGAAAATTCCTTACGTGCGTATGTCTCCTGACGTGTTTCGTGTATGTGGAAGTGCTTTTCTTCGAGCGAATGACCTTGATTCTTGGAATCCCATCTTCCATCTGCCAAGCCAGTTGATGCATTGTTAGACAAGAAAAGCATCAACATCGTCACTTTCTATCATGATTAAAAGCTTGACTTCGGTGAAAACACAAATGAATCCAATAACGCTTAGGACAGCAGCAAGTCCTTTACAAAACTCTCTAGCACTTTGTATCTGACGCTTGTATTTAAGCACATAAATTAATTTGCAATAAGCAAAATTCAGAACCTCACATCATTCATTGCTAGAGTAAAGCCTTCAATGAAAACAATGCCAGGAAATTGACTGTAATTACATGCAATGAATCTGATTCAAAAGAGTCCAAGTTTTTTTAAATTTCCGTGTACATGGGATGCTTCCCAAACGTCAATATTATTATTGCCTTTTATCTCTTTTTTCGTTGCCTCCCTCCATTTATTTCTTTACATTGGATCATCACAATTCTATGATTCTTCCAATGTTGAAGGTTCCTAGGCAACATTTGCCTATTCAAGGAGTAATTCACATTCCATGGGTACTGATGTCCTGTGACAATAAGATAAAAAAATCGTAGCTGAGGTTGCTTTCGTAATTTTGATTACCATTACTTTTGCATTCAGGAGCAATATTTTAAGAAAAGAGCAACCCAAAGACTAAAGTTGAAATACAAGTTGCGTCTACCAAATAAAATCAATTTTTTAAAATTCTATAGCCCTGATGGATTATCCTAATTAAATGCATTAAATTATGATTAAACGTGAAGGGATTACAGAATTCACATTTAACCCTGACTACCGAGTTCATGAATCTTCTGATCATATAATCTCCTAATGCATCCATTTCGATTCAATAAATCCTCTTTCACTTATTACACAAAAGCTGATCATTGCGGTGGATTCTAACGGTGAAAAAGATTCAAATGGGATTCTAATCGTCAACAAGATTCAAGTTCGTCAACAAGATTCAAGTGAGATTCTGATCGTGAAAATGGAATCTGTGAGTATCCTTCACATTCGAAAGATTCAATCGGAATTACAGATTGTGGTCGTGATAATCATTAGACAAACATTCTAGTCCTATTTGGGAATCCATGATCAATTTGTCTATAAGATTATGATTTAATCCACGTGACTAATTTTAACCGATAACATGGCTCGACATTCGAAGCTGATTGTCATCTTGAAGTCGTATACTTGTAAGACAACATACAAAATGAAAATGCATTAAAGAAAACTTGTAATTAGCGAAATGAATCCTTCCTGATAAGAAGAATCTTTATTTCCTCATTTACTAATGAATCTACCGAAGTTGGCTAGAGCATGTACTCTCGATTTTACAATTTGAAAAATTAGCATCCAATTCACCATGAAACGAATCAAAGCTATCATTGCAACCTTGATAATCTTCTCTACGACGATTGTATCTGCCCAAGATCTCATCATCAGCGAGTACGTGGAAGGATCTAGTAACAACAAAGCACTTGAGTTTTGTAATCCATCATCTGCGGCAGTCAACTTGGTGACAGAAAGTTATGTCATACAGTTATACAATAATAATAGCACAAGTCCAACAAGCACCATCACTTTAACTGGTACAGTTCCATCTGGTGGATCCTTTGTTCTTTCACATTCATCTGCTGGATCTGCTATCCTCTCAATTGCAGACCAAACTTCGGGAAGTCTTTCTTTCAATGGTGATGATGTAGTGGTTCTTCGCAAGGGAGGAGCCACTGGGATGATTGTAGATTCCATTGGAAGAATTGGAAGTCAGCCCAATGTTCTTGCTGACATTACTCTTCAAAAGAAATCCTGTGATCTCAGAGATACTAACACAAATGATGTGTTTGATTGGACTATCTTGTACAATTCCTTTGCTGTAGACACATTTGTAAATCTGAAAATTTGCCCTACCTCCTGCTCATTGTTGACCTTAGTTCCTACTATTGCTCCAACATCAGGAGCAACGCTACAACTAACAAGTGTACCAACAGTTGCTTTGCCACCTGATCCAACTATGCTGCCAACAGTCCCTCCAACACTGGCACCCACTAGCTTACAAACAGTAGCACCTACCATTCCTCTGATTGATGGAATTGTAAGTCATGGATTAGCTTCAGTGCATATCTTGTCAAAAACTGACTAACATATCTACTTTCATGCAAACAATAAATATTTTTAGACTCGTATTCATGTTGTTCAGGGCAATGGTGCAACTTCTCCTCTTGTGGGCCAAATGGTCAAGATTCAAGGCATTGTTATTGGTGACTTTCAAGCAGGAGATGTAGATAATAAGCGAACTCTGTCTGGCTTTTTTGTCCAAGAAGTGGACAGTATGGTAGATTCTGATCCATTGACATCGGAAGGAATTTTTGTTTTTCAAGGTTCGTCTTCAACTAAAGCTGTTGCTCTTGGAGATGATGTACAGGTTACTGGTGTTGTTGATGAGTATTTTGGTGAAACACAACTTAAAACAATTTCATCAATTATTGTTGTATCAAGTGGGAACACCTTACCCTCTGCTGCTCAGGTAGTTCTACCTACATCTGGGATGACAATCAATCAAGATGGCAATGTTCAACCCAACCTGGAACAATATGAGGGTATGCTTGTTATATTTCCACAATTGCTCACTGTCACAGAGCAGTTTCAGCTTGATCGCTTCAATGAGATTAAATTGGTGCAAGGACAGCGCCCGTTCTCCTTTACCCAAACTAATTCTCCAAATGTTACTGGATATAGCTCATTCCTTGACAAAGTAGGATCCAGAACAATCACTTACGATGATGGGCTGAGTTTACAAAACCAAAATATAAATAACTTGGATGGTTTTGGTCCAACATACAACACAGCTAATGCTATCCGGATGGGGGATACAATCACAAATCTCAAAGGTGTCTTGTCCTATCAGTGGGCTGGAAACTCAGCCTCTGGATCAACTTGGCGAGTTAGAAGTGTAGAAGATGCCTCAAATTTATTTGTCAAAGCTAATCTACGATCCTCCAGCTCTCCATCAGTGGGTGGAAGTCACAAGATTGTTTCCATGAATGTACTCAATTACTTCACAACACTTGCTGTAACCGGAGCAACAACATTTGTTGGACAGAGTCCACGAGGTGCTAACACTCAAACTGAGCTTGATCGTCAGACAGCAAAGCTTGTCACATCAATCTTGAGTTTGAATGCAGATATCTTAGGTCTAGTGGAAATTGAGAATGACTTCCGTGAAGGAGTATCCTCCAATGCAGTGGCTTATCTTGTAAATCAACTGAATACTGCAATTGGTTCCATAAGATATGACTGGGTTCGACCAGGTGTAGCATCTGTTGGAATGGATGCAATCTCATGTGCATTTATCTTCAACAAGGAAACAATCCAGTTGGAAGGATCAGCAAGAATTCTTGATTCAGCTACCTTTGTGAATGATATTAGCAGCTCGTCGCCAAGAAATCGTCCTGCTGTTGCACAAAGTTTCAGCAGCATGACAAGCACATGCGATGTCACTTCTTCTTGCATCACACTTGCTGTAAATCATTTCAAGTCAAAAGGATCAGCATGTGATTCTCCTGACCTCAACGATGGAGCAGGAAACTGTAAGTAAACATGTTAGACAGAAAACTTGCAAAACAAATTTGATACCTGAATATCTGATCACTTGTTCCTTTCATTTCTTTGCAGGCAATGATGTCCGTGTGAATGCTGCTAATCAATTGACATTATGGCTTAGTCAGCTTAGCACCTGTAATGCAATTGGTATTATTGGTGACTTAAATTCCTACGCACATGAAGGTCCAATAGAGACATTGCAAGCAGCCGGCTACATCAACTTGGAAGATACTGATGCATACAGCTATGTGTTTGATGGAAACATAGGGACACTAG
>CAAAJI010000341.1:0-17063 GCA_900642245.1 Fragilaria radians
AAATAACAAGAAACGATCGAAGCAATAGAAACAACTTTTATGACGATTGCTCATATGAAAATACAAACCCAAATCAGACATTAAGTGGCATAAATGTTGAATCACGAAACATTTGTGTAACAAAAAGGTAGTAATGAATGACACTTTAGCGAAATTCACCCAGTCCCGAAGTTATGTAGACTATCATATTTAGTTCATTTGGAATGTTCTCATTACCACCATAACCTGTTCACCCGTTTTGCAATGCTATTCGAAATCCATGTGTCATCATATTTACCAAAGCATAATCCTTAAACACTTTAGTAGGCACTTCACGTGAAGACAAGCAATATTTTGCCCCTTTGAAACCTGTACAAGACAGACAAGAGTCCCGTTATGATGGGGCTCAACTGGATAGTTTGAGTGGTCTGAATTTGACTTGTTAACAGTTTTTCCCCTTTTAAATATGCCTTAGATACACACATGCCTAAAATTGTCATTGGTAACATCAAAGTTCTTCCAGCACAGTTTTCACGCAACGTAAGTAATGTACTAAGGTCTGCGGGCAAGGTGTGTACATTTGTATAGAAGACTGATGAAATAGAGGTGGGAATGATAGTTCACCTTAAACTGATTGAAATGCGCCTAGTTCATAAACAGCTACGGCTAAAAACTCCATTCCCATTACATTGAAAATGTGTAGTTTGACGCTGATATTGGCTGCTGCCGCATGTACATATTTTTTCAAGTAGACATTTTTTCTTATCCATAAACGTATATACTCAAAAACGTTAAATTGTTTCTTTTGGACGCCGAGCAACGCGCTCAAGAAGAATGGCAAAAGCTCTTGTGCTCGCATACGAATGTGACTATATCTAGAAAATTCGCCACGCCCTTGAAATCTCCTAATGCTCCTTACTACCATCCTTTTCTTCAATTGGAGTGAACAATAATATACTAAATATACATGTCGCATTAGCAATATGATTACTTCCTAATAACTGAGAACAATCAATTTCAGATCGAAACTTTGAACCGTTATGAATAAAGATATCTGGCTTTACTACGGATATTCTCCCTCCATCAAACCAGAAAAATCTGTGCAGGGGAAAACAGGGGTTAGGCATTCTAACTTGTTTTTAATGAAATGAGCTAGCTTTGGTATGCAACAATAGTAATCAGACAGCAGCAGTTAGGGTTCAAAGTTATTCTTGTTTCCTCCGGTACACCTAACGAAAGAGCATGTACTATGTGATAGATGTGCTAGTACTCACTGAAGTATATTCCATAGCTTGTTCCTATTGTATAGAATAGATAAGGCATCTACCCTGTACTAAAATTGATGCAGTTGGTTTTGAAGAGCATTGCCTTAATTCTAAAGTTACGAATGCATTGAAGGTTTGTTATTTTTATGATAAGTCATATCACAATAGGAATGAGCATTAGATACAAAGTCTCTCCTCCTTTTAACATTAAGCAATCCTTAGGATCTGTATCATAGCTTGAAACGTGAAAGGTACGATGGTCCCCATAGCCTCATATGACTCGTCCTCAGATATCCGATAATGTCCTTTTTTGGTATAAGAATTACTGTAACAAGGACAACGTTCTTACGGTGATCCTCCTTCTCAAAAGGTTTTAAAGAAAATCAATGAACAGTATCACAATGAGACTACACTTAGAAACATATTAAGCTCATTTTAATATGAGGAATATTTTGTAGCGGGGTTCGATGATGGCATCTCCGTAAAGACTAATCATGGGACGAGTCCTGAGGTCATACATCTATATTGTGAAATGACTCTACAGAGCAAGCATTTCTTTAGATTTGAATTTTCAGAAACATTTATACTGAAAGTAACTAGATAAATATACCTGAGCCTTATGTATGTTCGTCATCTGGACCAGACGTCTTTAATAACTTCGGAAAGTTAGACTTACCAAAACTATTAGCCGAGAGCGTACTTACAGTTCATAACCAAGGTATCAGTCATCATGCTATATTGATTTTATATATTTCAGAGATTCATTGAATTCACATAACAAGCTTGCATTGAATTTGTAATGGGTCGTGTCATCTCAATGCATCTTCATTTTCTAGGAGTTGTTACTCATGCAGCTGAAATTAGAAGTCAACATAGATTCCTGGAAGCCCATCTAGCAATCCTCCAAGAGTCTAGAGAGAAGGAAGAAGGACATGGGGATCTGCTTTATACGGTTTTCCGTCATGAAAAAAATTGCCTCACAAAAGTTGAGACGGATGCAAGGTCAAAGAGGTAGAAATTGATGAGTTTTTCAACTTTACCTCAGCCATCACATCAAGTGAAGACAGCGATGAGTCTTCAAAACAAAGTTGACTTTATGCTTCTTTACTTTGGTTCTGAAAGCCTCATGAGCGCTTTCACAGGCGTGCTTGCAGTTGCAGTCTGCACACTAACCTACTTTGACAAGCTCCATTTCTTTTGTCATGACGAATGTTTAAGCTGGTTTGAACTGGATCTGGTGGTTGTCAAAGTTGCTCTTGAGAACAACTGGATATGGTTACAGTTCTACAGAGATTTTTATTTTCAATCCAAGAAGGCTGATGTATCTAGGAAAAGAAGAAGTGGGAGATCACGCACAGACAATTGTTAACTCTGGGTCTGGACCAGATTACCCAATTTATATACCCCTTGGATGGGCCCCTTGGTGAGGGTATCATATAGCGGTCAAACTCAAATAGATTATACTGAAGAGAGTGATTTTAGCTCTTGTGACCTTTTTTATGGATTCCAATGCCAGCTGCTTCACGTGTTTTTGTTCTAGTGTCAGCTCACTCCAAATTGACCTAAAAAGTGGCAATGAAAGATAAACTTAACAGAAAACTTTATGTATAACATCAGTTAATAAAAATATCTATCAAAACCAGGACTTGAACCCTAGGTGACTTTCATCAAGAAAATTATTTAACCAGTTCCCTTTTTTTGTTTAAAGTTAAAGTATATATACATAGTAAGAAATCTCGGAAAATTTCATTTAGATCCCAAATAAGGGCCAAGTATAAACCACTTTGTTTCAAGTCTTACAAAGTGCCTAAGAGCTTGGAACTACATGTGAGGAACATTGACAAGCTGGAGGAGGATTATTTACCCGAATAGGAGCCGCCTAGACATGGAATTATTGCCGCACAAAAATCCCTTAGCTCAGGAAATGTGCACTAACATTTTCCCCTGCAAGTATACACTTCTTTTTTCCATTGGGTGTAAATTGCAGCAGAAGGGCAGCAAATCTTGTCAAACCTTAGGCGAAATTCAGAGCATGTAGTAACAATAATTATGAAATCAAGAATCGAATACACAGATCTCTTAAACCATATTCATGCCATATACTCTCAATATAGAGCAGTCCATAGCTGAAGGTCAAGAATCCAAAATGCATAATGACTTTAACAAAGGAAGAGAACATTTTTATTTGTCATCAGTAATAATGTTCAGGAAAGATTGCAAATATCATTCTTTTGTAGCTCAAGTTTCCATTTCTCCTTTTGTTTCTTCATCATCCATGTAACAGTGGTTGTCACTTCCATTTAGACATTCATACTCTAATCCTTTGTCATCAACTACAGGATGAGCTGACTGTTGATTTCTCATGATTGATTCTAACTCGGAGAAATAAGGACACGTTTTTTATGCCACCTGCCAAAGGAGTCTCACAGTCAATGCCAGCTCTAGTTCCATCCAAAAAATCAAAAACTTTTAGAATGTCTGGTCCATTGCTAGAATCTTCTTGAGGACATCTTTTGTCTGATGTTCAGTTTTGATTCCATTCTACTTAATTTCCGAATCGCGAGCAATATAACGGTTGGTCAAATTGACTCACGACCATTGTTGTCGGACGGCCAGATTGTATTTAGAAGATTTTAACAGAATATGTGTAAGCCCTAAAGGAGGCAGCCTTTCACATCATGACTTCTAATCTCAATAAGAATATCCCATAACTTCAACCTTCATAATTACTATTGGCTATAGCTATATATCCTAAAATTAATTATCATATCATAATGAACTATGTTTACATTGATGCTAACATCACTCAAGATATTGCATAAGGTATTTCTTACTTCTAAGGAGATGCTTACAAACATAACAAAAATTAAGTTTGGCAAAATAGGGAAAATTCAATTTCTGTTTCAGAAAGAGCATCCTTTTAAAAATTCTTGAATGCTTATGAATTTAAGTACTTAAACGGCATGGATTGACTTGTCTGGATATTACTTGTAAACAAACCATATCCCGTTAAAAATGTCTTAAACAATGCCAAGATACACTTATATACTTGAAAATTCCTATGAATGCATTTTTCAGGCAAGAACTCTGCATCCCTACAAATACTCTAGCTACGTTACAAAACTTTGAATGAACTAACCCCTCATTATCCAATATAACACGATAATCCTTTGATTCAATTCCTCTTTCTCCTTCAAACAACCCTGTTGTAAATAACTTTCATATCTTGAATAGTTCTTTCCCATATCCTGAAATGACTGAAACTAAGATATATCTGTGGATGTCAGTTTCAATGAAAAAGGTTTATGCGCAAGCAACTTAAATATTTTTTCAAATCTACAACGATGACTATGTGCTTAGCAACATTTGAGTCTCAACTTACTTCCAGAAATAATTGTTGGATGACCGCAACCCGTCGAAGTCCAATTAATCCTTTCGTTGGGCTTACATAAAAAAAGAAGAGAAATGACTTTGCATTGGGCAGGCATTTCCTTAAATTCGCATTTAGAAAAACATTTATACAAAAAGTAATTCAATAGGTCATCCTGAGCCCTATGTTTATTCGTGAAAGGACAAGTACTCTTTTTGTAACTAGTGAAAGTAAGACCTAACAAAGCAATTGTCCGAAGGCTTTTAATGCACTATAACCAAAGGTATTGCGCTTCTTACTAAAACGGAAATTTATTCATTTGATTCTCATATTTCACTTACATTGAATTTGAAATGGTTCGTCATATCTCTTTCTGTCTCCCTTTTCTTGGCGCCGTTGCTCACGCATTTGACCTTGGAAGTCAACATCAATTCATGGAATATCATCCACCGATCTTCCAAGCGTCGGAACCAAGGGCCGAAGGACAAGGGGACCTGCTCCATTTCGTGTTCGGTAAAGTAACAAAGGAACATATCCTAAAGTCGAGAAGGATGCAAGGCCGAAGAGGAAGAATCGATGAATTTTTCAACTTTACCTTAGCCATCACACCAGGCGAGGACATCGATGAGTCCTTGTGCATGTTAGCCGATCAAAACTTACTTCGAAACGAAGTTGACCTGATGCTTCTTACCTTTGGTTCTGATAGCATCAGCGATATCAGAGGTGAGATTGCAGCTGCAGTCTGCACACATCCTCCTTTGACCGGCTCCGATTCCCTAGACATGAAGAATCGTCGAGCGAAAGCTCGCGCTGTCTGGATTTGGACTGGATCTAGTGGTTGTCGAAGTTGCATCAGCGATAATTTGGATATGGTTGCAGCCCCAACCCAAGCTCCAACTAACCCTATAGAAATCTTCAGTCCAAGACGGCCAATGCCTATGACTACTTCTCCATTTGAAAAAGCTAATGATATATCTATCCATAGCCCCATGACTCCATTTATGCCCACTACTAGTGATCAAGTTAATGTTATTGATGGTGTTCCCATAAATCCGACGAGTCCAAAACCAATAGACTCGACTTCTAATCGTATTTCAATGACGTATCAACCAATTACCACATCTGTGAGTCCCTTGATTGCTATCAACGGAAGAAGTCCTAGCATTAGCTTGACTCCAGTTACTACTCCTATTCAAACTCTTAAACCAACTACAAGGAAGCCTACAACGATACGGCCTACGACTAGGAATCCGACGCTCAGTCCTACAACGACAAGTCCTACCACTAGGAATCCAAATCTCAAACCGACAACGGTAAGTCCTACGACAAAGAATCCAACTCTCAAACCAACAACTACGAGTCCTACGACCAAGTATCCAACTCTCAAACCAGCAACGACAAGTCCTACGACCAAGTATCCAACTCTCAAACCAACAACGACAAATCCTACAACAAGAAATCCAACACTTAAGCCCACCAATATGAAACCTACTTCTAATCCTACGACAAAGAATCCCACTCTTAAACCTACAACTATGGGTCCAACAACAAGGAGCCCAACCTCTTATCCAACTTCTGTTCCTACGACGAGGAATCCAACTATAAAGCCTTCCACGGCTATTCCTACGATGAGGAATCCAACTGCATTGCCCACGACAAGGAATCCAACATTGATTTCCACAACAAGAAAACCGATTCTTTCAACGACGAAAAGAAAAGTGAAAGAAAACCCAGAAACCCCATCAATTTCTGCCTATTTTCCTAGAGGATTACAAAGTGAAGAGTTGATATCTCTTATCAGGAGAAATCTCTATGAACTTACTCTTGATCAAATTGTCCCCAAATATCTACAATGTTTGGGATCGTCGCCAGAGATTATAATTGAAGTATCTAAGACTGGCATTTCTGATTTATCAGCAAATTGTCCTGATCCAATCGTTCCAACTCTAAGTGTTTCCAATTTAGAAAAAGGAATTTTTCATGATTATGCATTAGACTCATGCCAACGTTGTAGTTCACTGAACTTCTCAAGTGAGGGTGCAACAGAAGATATTTTCCACGGGAGCTATGTGAAATCCCAATGGAGGGATTCCTTAGGAGTAACTATCAGAGCCTCATCAAACGGAGGTGGTCAAGCGCGCATTTATAATACAAGTTTACCTGTTTTTAATGATGAAGGTAACGTCGACTTAGGAAGTCCAAACAGCAATTGTGGTGGCTTTGGAGTTGGATTTGGTGGGGAGCCTGGTCAACCTGGTGAAAATTGTGTTCCTGTTCAGAGTAAGTTATCCAATTAAAAGATTGAAGATACGACGCAACAGTGATTTCTCACAAAATGTAAAGATGTCTTGATCATTCAAGACGAAAAAACAGAGTTTGTAAAAGCAAATAGCAAAGGAGGGAACATTACGTTTGATTTTACTTTCCCAATTTTTGTGTCAGATATTGGTTTGATCGATGTCGATGAGGCTGATCAACAATTGATATTTGTGTACGAAGATGGAAAAAGAGAAACTTTTACATACCGTGGGCTTGGTGACAATGGAGTTCAACGAGTTATCACTAACAAGCATTCTGTGAAATCTCTTATTGCGGTACTCACGGGGACTGCTGGAGTGACAGTCTTAAATTTCTGTATGCGTTGTATCTGATTTTATTCTTTTTGTACTTTTCCTAATACTAGTGATCTCAGAATAGTACCTATAACGACTTCGACTTCTGATCCTACTACTTCTCCCACAATACCTTCAATCCTCCCTCCCACAACATTACCAATTGTACTATACATGGTACCTCCAACTACATCTCCCACTAAGCCTCCCTCACCATCGCCCACTCTGCCTCCAACTGAATCTCCTACTGTGTCACCAAGTGTATTGCCTTTTTCACCACCAACCTTTTCCATTACAATCCTCCCTAGTAGCTTGCCACCAACAACTTCGATACCGACATCAAAGTTGATAATGACTGATGCACCTACAACAAAGCTGCCAACCACAAATGTGCATTCAACAATGGTTCCCACAACAAAATCGCCAACAACAGGGATACCCACAACCAACTCATCTACCAGCCTTGCTCCTATGAGTAACGAGACATCAGCATTAGCCCCTATAACAAAAGGTCCAAAAGCATTTGAGCCAACAATATTTGAACCTACAATGTCCTTAACTGTAACTCCAACAATTTCATCTTCTTCTGCTATCCCAATTGACACGGCAACTACCAAATCACCGTCAGCTTTAGCTTTAACTTCTGCCATACCTACAAAATCTTTCCAAAACTCTGTTCTTCCAACAACTGTATCACCTACATCTCTTACTCCTGCTATAATCTCAAAAGCACCAACCAAAAGAGCAACAAAATTTAACACAAATCAACAAAAAAGCCACCATCATCATCACGGACTAAACCGCCAACCAAGATACCAACTAAAAATTCAACAAAATTGTCAACCAAATTGCTAACATAAATCCCAACCAAAACTCCGACAAAAGTCTTGACTCTTTTACTTTGGCATATGCTAAAGACTGAACTCTATAAATAAATGTTTTTTCTAATCATATATATTCTATGTTGCAAGTTTTAAGTTACAATTTCTGTCAAAATATGGTATTGATTCTTGTAACATATCTTTTATATATTCCCATTATTATTCTACTTTGCACTATCTTTTCAGGTATGAATTGTCTTATTTCACAGGTGTTATGTCTGAGCAAGTCTCAAAACCTGCTACCAGTGAAGGTAAAGTTGCATTTAATTTGGTTAAAGGATGCAAGACACAGGAATATCCAGATGGTAATGTGGCAAATGCATGGGAAAGACTCAAGAACAAGTTTGCGCCCGTATCTGCCCTGCCATGGTCAAGCTAGAAAAACAGTTTAGAGCTATAGAACAGAGTTAGAAGATGTATGTATGAGACTTGAAGATATGCCTTCAACCATCTCTGATAATCAGTTTATGATTCATGATTTGAATTATTTGAATTCAAACTATGATCTTGGCAAGACGGAAAGGCCTTTAAGTATTGTAGAGATAATGGCTGAATTGAGACATTGTTTTGAAAGATTAAATGTGATTTCAATGAAAACAGTGTTTTAGAAGAACTTGCTTTTTTTAGTTAACATGTATCATGAAATGATGTGTCATTATGGTATGGATGAGTTAAGAAGTCAGCAAGTATTCACTGTTTTAAGTTGACAGGTAAATCAGCAATATGCGAAGATTGTACTCTAGCTAAGGCTAGACAGAAAAATGTTAATCAGGAGTAGAAAGGATCTAGTAAAGTACCTGGAGAGAAAATCTACTTGGATATTATGTCCGTGAGAGATGTAAGCTTTGATGGTGCAAAGTTTTGGGTCCTAATTGTGGACAAATATGCTGATTAATGCTGAAGTTTATTTCAAAACGAATTGAACAAATTGAAAGAAAAAAATGATGATGCCATTAATAGATTTGAAAATTGCCGGGATAAATATCAGATTCACTTGTTGTGATTACTCAGGAGAAAATACGTTTTGTTGAAAGGAATGCAAGTCTAAAGTGTCGAACATTCTGTTTGAATTTTTGGGACCGAAGACGCCTCACCTCAACGCAATAAAAAACAAAACGATGGAAGTATATTCCAAACATTTTATGGAAGGATTAGAGACACTCTCAAATGCGCCGGATTGAAGGGTAAATTTGAGAAATGGTGTTTGGGCGGAATACACTAGAACAGTCACATTTTGTCAAACATAACCGCTATGAACTCTGATGTGTGCCCTTATTGATTGCTGTTTTGATCTAAGTTAAGATCACCTGAAAGCCTTAGATCTTTTGGCGAAATTTGTGTGATTACGACCGCGGTACAGTATGTATGTTTGTTGGATATTCAATTGATCATGCTCGCAATGTTTATCGCATGTTAAATTTGGAGACAAATTATATACCCAATTTCAGAGATATTAAGTGGCTTAAGCTGTATCATAAGGACTATGTCTTTATTGAATTTGTGGAAGGTATAGAAAGAATGATTACCTATGTGACCTATTCTAATTTTAGATGAGTAAATATAAGTATATTAATTCTAGCATTATTTATTATGTACTAATGATAACTTTGGACGTCTCCAGTATTGGTACGCACTAGCATCTCTTAGCCTCCATAATTATTATAGTATTATTAGGCTGTATTGCTTACAACCTATAGCGTTAGGTATTACCTCAATGAACTTAAGTCAAGGTATATTAGACGTTGACTGCTCCTGGTGGATGCATAGGAAGCTCCCACGATGTAAACGATATGACTGCTCCGTCTCAGCCAGAAGATCAACTGGTTAACAACTCGAATATGCATTTTGTTGTTCTGGAGCTGAAGACTCTTATTGAAAAGATGATCATCCCCAATCACAAGCATGCTAGGTATTATCTTAATGGATTTAACTCAAGGTATGTCATTCGCCCCCAAAATTATACATAACTGAGGGTTTTATTGGAAAGGAGAGATACGGTGGATATTCACTCTCTCAGTTACAACTCCTTTTTGAATCTGGATTGTGCCATTATTATATACCTGCATTACTGGATATGGTCCCGTACGAGGTGTTGAATGCTTCATAAGAATTCCTGGTGTCTCCAATAGAACTTGGTCTCACAACCTTATATTCATAAATAATTTTGCTCTTGTGCTCTTTCATATTGGACTTATTGATAATGTCCTGTTTCTTTTTTGGATTTATCCCAATTTTCTTTGAATGCAATATTGTGAATCATATCTCTGCCAAACACCAACTGACAAGGTGTTGCCTGTTAGTTAAAGCAAGGGCAGTAATAGAACTAACAATTGGAAGATTCTGTTTAATGGCAGTTTCATGAACAAAACCAATTAGATGTGCTCTTCTTGCGTGATGGTTGACAATATCTTCCATCCATTGCCTCAAATACAATTATCAGCACCACTGTCTGAGAAACTGATATGATATCTTTCTGGTATGTTGAATCGTTGTATTTGATATTCAATCAAATAACAAAGTAGGAGAAGCTTCAGAGAAAAATGTTCCACTAAAAGTTGTGATCTTTACTAAAGATTAAATTGAACTAAACACCTCACCGTATCTTTGAATTTATTGGCTTCTAGATAATATTTGATTTCCCTAGTGGAAAATCTTAAACAAAGAAATAACTAAAACTCTGAACGTGAGGGATATTTCCAATACCCCTCCTATGCCGAAACGTTCAGTCACCATACTCTTCACCACTTTCTTCCCAAAAAGGTAGATTTCTTGGCTGACATTTTTTTTATGAAAATATCAGAAAGATTCTCTTCAGATCTTAAAAATTCGATTTTAATTTTTCCATCTTCCAAATTCTCTTGTACGCAGTGATACCTGGTATTCACATGATGCGTTCTTACCGCATTTTGCGCAATAAACATTGCACCAATATTATCGTTCTTCACAATGATTTGAAGATTGGTTTCAATTCCAATCCCTTGCAGTAAGTAATACATGAGCTTGATCTCCTTTACTGCTTCTGATATTGCAACATACTCTGCCTCACTGCTGGATAATGTCACTCCTCTTTTAGCTTTGGACCTCCAACAAACAGGGGCATCCATCAGGTAAACAGTGAAGCCGGTTACGCTGATTCTTGTCTCTGAATCTCTTGCCTAATCACTATCGCAAAATACATAGAGACTCCAATTTTTGACTTCTAGTTTTGGTTGAATTTCGAGGCAAAATTGTTGAGTGTCAATAACAACTTTGATAACTTACTACATCTCAAAGAATATTGCCTAATGTTGCTTTATCCATGCATTGGATAATTCTCTGATAACATTGCACAAATCAGGTCGCGAATGTTTTGTGAGATACAAAAACATTCCAACTCCAGAGCGATATCAACTCTTCTAACTTAAAATCAATGATGTCAGCGTCATCATCTGGGCAAACAATTTTGAACCTTGGAGTCCCAGGAGTTTGATAAACTCTTTTATCCGCAACCTCATCTCCAAACCTTTTGGCTTTTAAATTGTTGATTAGGTGTGGTCAAAGTATCAGGATTTGGTTAACTTTACATCCTCAAATAACACAACAACTCAAATAATCTGTGAGAATATTTTCAATTTTTGAATTGAAACCATTCTCCTTCAATGAATTCAATGTGCCGTTCCTTCCCTACCTTCCCTAAAACCAAACAATCATTGACGTAGATTGTTATAAATTAAATTCCATCTTGACAACAAACATGGATAAGACTTGTTTTCTTTGAATCAATCAACTTGAGCACGGAGATTAAGTTTTGTAGAATTCTCTTGTGCTCTGTACAAGTCTATAGATTGTTTTGGTTAGCAACAAACAATTATTAGAATCAGAATTCATACCTTCTGGAATATTTATGTAGATTTCTTCTTTTAATTCACCATGAAAGAAAGCAGTTTCGACATCGATAAAATAAGCCTTTAGATTCCAAATTTACTTTGTTATCAATATGATTCGGAAACTACCATCATTGACAACAGGAGCAAAGCTTTCCTCTACTTACATTTGATGGTTCTTCTGTTCTTGGGGATATTCTCTTTCTTTATCCCTTCCCGTACTCATTTCTTCAAACTCTGTACTAATAGCTTCTTGCCATTTTTCTCTAACTTTAGATTATTTATGCTTGATCAAAAGTAGTAGGCTCCTCATTGATCACCACGCCACTAAGTGATGCAAGATTGACTTGATCGAGCAATATCTCCCTTCCTTGCTCAATTCGCTCCACTAATTTAGTGGCTATCGGGTTAAAACGACTCTCCAATCAACCCATCTGCCTGTAAATCTTCATCTTTGTCAAGTCATCTTGATGAGTAAATCCTCAAGTGGAAGTTTCGATTCCATAACATCATTGTTATCTTCATCATACATGGACTGAGTCTTCACTTTCCTTCCAATCCAGTCTCTATGCATTTTGTTTAGCCAGATGATGTCACGTGAATTCACGATCATTTCAGTTTCCAGGTTCAGCACCCTGTATTCATAATGTGCATGTTGTACAGAATACCCAACAAACATGCAGGGAGTTCCTCTGTTATTCAATTTACCTTGAATCTTAGCTTTGTGGTGACAACACCCATTTCTCCAAAGGACCTCAAACTTGTAGGTAATCTAGGCTTGTATCCAAACAAAAACTGGTAAGAACAGATCTAATGACTCTTGATTGATGTAAGGTTGGAGAGAAATGTGATTGTCATCGAAAATTCTGACCAAACAGCCGAACCCAAGGTGATCCTTTAAGCCAGCACTGTTCAACATAGCTCTAATCCTCCCAAAGAACGTTTGCAACTTTCTTTCAACTTTACCATTGCGTTGGAGGTTGGAGGACCAGAAAATTTAAAGTTGATAACATGACCTTTGGATCAGCATTCTTCAAATAAAGCTTTATTCTCACCAGAGTCATCACACCTTATGTACTTCACATTGACTCCTGCAATCTTTATATCTTTGAGTTAAGTCATAATTTTAGTTTTGAGCTCACTTTTTGCCTTCAAGAAAAGGCTCCAACATTAGTCTGTGTAGTTGCCTAATACTAAGTCTGAGAAGCAAGAACCAACATAACTTTTGTCATTAAGGTGCTTGAATCCCTTTCTTCCAGTCTTAATTGATATTCTTCTGCCTTGCATTAGCAATAGCACAAACTTCACAGACTTTGAGGTCATCCTTCAAGCTCAAACCCATGAATAGCCGCAGTCCTCTTCAAACGATCAGAGCCACAGTGCCCAATCATTTCATGAAACTTGTTGACATTGATGGAGTTAACCGATTCTGTCTTGCCTTGAGCAGTATAGGAAACAGAAGATTCCTTACAAACCATCTAAATACCTGAGATACTTCCACTCAAAGTCTTAATAATTCTGTCAAAAGTGATAGATTCTTTCCATCATTGCAAGTTGAAGCTCATAATCAGAAGTAAGGCTGTTTAAAATGTGAATCATAAATTGATCCTCTGAAAAAATGCTTGAGTCCATAGCTTCAACTTCTACCACAAAGATCCTCCAGCTCTATTATCCAAATTTCTGGATCTTGCCCTTTCTTTAATGAGAGCTCCCTAAACTGCTTCTCCAACTTCACTAAGGTAGGAGCAGACACAGGTTCATATTTATTCTTTATCCTTTCCCAAGTACTAGCTGCATTACCATCCGGTTGATCCTTTGTCTTGCACCCCTTAAATGATTAAAAAGCCGCATTACCCCTGCTTGTTGTCACATCAATTGAAATAATGAGTTCAGTAAAAGCAATGTCATTCATTTTTATGATTCTTTGAAAGAAAGATTATACAAGTACATAATTTACATACTAATGTTTACTTTTAGTACGGTCAATCAGGACCCAGACTCTCTAAACTACAAAGGTAACTATAAAGGTAAAGCACTTGAGTTGTTTGATTGCTCATCTTGGTTGCATTAACACTTGTGTGTGTGTGTGTGTGTGTGTGTGTGTGTGTGTGTGTGTGTTTACTGTCATTCATTGCAAAAATTCCTTTTCTGCTGAGTTGCTAAATAGGTCCTAACACTCAGCTCACACATCAGAGAGACAACTCTATAAAACAAAACAAGAAAAGTTTAAAAAATTTCAGCAGCATAGCTACAGAAAAATAGCAAGCCAGGAACAATTTCGTATGACCCACTCCTGGCTTAATTGGCTTTTAAAGAAACGCATCACTGCGGGAGAAGCAAGAAACTCCTAAAAACTTACCTTAAAACGCATTGCAGAAGAAGCAAGTAACTCCTTAAAAGTTGGCTCTCCCTCTTTCCCTCTCTGAGCATAAACCGAGAATTTTGAACGCATTTCCTCATTGAAGCTCCTACAGAGAGGCTGAAGAATACTGTAGAAGTCCATTTTGAAGGGCTACAGGAATAGTTGCAGAGTGGAGGAGTAAACCTCAAATCCCTCGTGATAGCAAAAGCCCCAGGACTGGTGAGCACTGGTGGGATAATGAACAGGTTTATTGGAACCTGAGACACAGGCAAGTCCTTAAAGCCACATCTTAAGGTTTTTCCACCTGTGGATTTACTTTTTGAGTGAAGTTGTTGCAAGGCAGACTATAAACGCTGGATAGTGCGCAAGTGGAGGCTTAGGCCCGAGCAATGACATAGACCAAGGGCAAAGTTGGACAAAACTCCGCAATGTTTGGTGAGCTGACACCAGAACTAAAACACGTAAAGCAGCTGGCATTGGAATCCACAGGGGTACTCATCTTTGCTGGAAGGTCACAAGAACTGGAACTTCACTCTATCCAGTCTAAGCACACTTTGAGTTGGACCGCTACATGTTACCTTCACCCAGAAGGGCCCATCAAAGCGGTTTTTTTAATTTGGTAATCTGGTCCAGACCCAGAGTTAACAATTCTCTGTGCTTGATCTCACACTTCCTCTCTTCCTGCCTCCTGGTTTCATATTATCTTTTGCTGTTCTTTCATTGGAAGTGTCTACTGGGATTTTCAAGCTGTCAAGTTCAATTGTGACTGAACTTCCGGCATCACAGATCACTCTTGTCTTCTACCAACCTTCAAGTTCAACTACAGCTATACTTCTTAACTACTCAGGCTGTGGTTGTCTTCTACCAACTCAAGTTCAACTACAGCTGTACTTCTTAACTTCTCAGGCTGTGGTTGTCTTCCACCATCTCAAGTTCAACTGAAGCTTTAATTCCTGTAACTGCTCTGGCCCAGTTGTGTACTACCAATCCAAGTTCAGAGTTTTGTTTTAAGCAGGAATTTCAGTCAGCATCTACTGTTATCATCCTTAGACCTATGAATAGAGCCTTAATTCAACAGTATTAAGCAACTTTCATCAATTCCTACCTGCCTAAGTTATTTTTCCTCAAGTGTAAAACTTCATTTTCGAAGTAACGTCCGTATTGTATTAAGTCTAAACCATCTTCCTATAAATCGAATCCGTAGTTTTGAAAGTCGAAACGTCATCATATTTGAATAAGAAAGATGATCCTACATTCATTAAAAGTCATGAGGAGAACAGGCTGTCCTTTGGCTTTAAAATGCCAGGTAATTTTGTAATGATTGCATTTCTCCTACGCTAGAGACCCTCCACTGCTATGCAAAATGACTTTCCATGTTGAGTAATCATTCACCATTGCTTCATCAAGGCTTGCCATTTCTGAGTCAGTATGATGTGTATTGACATCATCCACAAAAGCTGATGACTTGACATATTAATATCTGCAGAGTTTCCGCAGGGATAACTTGCACCT
Source organism: Fragilaria radians (assembly GCA_900642245.1). Lineage (NCBI taxonomy): Eukaryota > Bacillariophyta > Fragilariophyceae > Fragilariales > Fragilariaceae > Fragilaria > Fragilaria radians. Next base: position 15,845 of record CAAAJI010000341.1, read on the forward strand.
ATTGCTTGATTTTCAAAGGACGTTGGAGATAAATGTCCATATTGTAGGGCTGTTTCCACTGCCCTGACCGGTTCCAAGCACTGGGCTGTGAGGTTGACTAGAGTATTGAGCAATTTCAGTCCTGCCTTCAATCTCAATATTGTAGACCATTTCTTTAAGTAGCTGAAAATGGAGTTGTACAATGGATAGCGGAAGACCATGAGCTTTACTTGCCATTGATGCTAGATTTGGGAGAATTCTGTCATAACAGGCTCTGGCATCATAGTTAACTTGACCATAAGCATGCCTGGTGATTCTAGATAGATCAAGTTGTAAGGTTTCAATGTGAACTGGGTCTAATGATGACTTGGACTTCCCTCTAGTGGATAGAGTGTTGAGTTGATCATTAACATATTCGTTGAACTTGGTGATGTTGTTCTTTGCCTCTCTTATCATGTATTGATCCAATTGGGTTAGATATTTGCAAATGTAGGAGACAGTAGCTCTTGTATCCACTTCAGCTTGTTGGAGAAGTAACTTGAGATAAGTAACACCACATGGTGGGCCATATTGTGTATACGTAGCCTCTTCGTTAGCTAACAACCTTTTTGTATAGTCATCCACAGAGTTGTTGAGGCAAACATACAGTTGATAGTTGTTTCTTTTTCGGCTATTGGTGTTCATATAATGAGCACTGTCTTGTTGCACTTGATTGAGTGAACATTTACCATGCATGCGTAAGAGATCAATGGATGTGATGGTTTGTTCTGAAGTGAAGACATCAATGTTGAGCATTTCTTTCCAACCATATGTTTCTGACCTCATTTGCAATTCATTGAGTAAGATGCATATATTGGGTTTGTTCACCTGGAAAGTGGTTGGGAGTGATTTGGTAGCCTTTGAAAAGATCTTAGCGCCCATGCTAGACAAATAATCTAATATGTCGGATTGAGCTAACGCTGGAGAGACTGCAAAAGAGATGTTACCTGCTGTTCTAGGCTCTCTTGCAGCTAGCGCTTGTGTTACAGCCGCAGTTACTGCAGCTATCAGGGCATCCGTGGTAATTCCTTCCGTAGGTCTTGCGGCACGGCTCATTGCGACAAAGGGGAGTTTTTATGCGTAGAGCATTTCTCCTCTTAGATAATTGGTGTAGTGTAACAGTGTTAATGCGTAACAATGTCTTGGTTAGGCAGTTGCAGGTCTTTCGCGCAGAGGAAGCGTGAGGGATTATAGCTAGTTA
>CAAAJI010000341.1:29596-39976 GCA_900642245.1 Fragilaria radians
ACCTATAGGTTACTTAATAAATCAAATTACACTTCTATCACCTATACCACTTTAGGATACTTCTACAGGGCTAATCGGTGCCATAGTGCAGAGAGCCATGGCACAAGGTAGAAGACTCCCAAAACAACTGGCAACATGTGAAGTTCCTCTTTGTCCTAGTTGCATTGCAGGCAAAAGTACCCAAAGACCATGGAGAGCCAGAGGAGACACAGCTAAAAAGGCCAAAACTGTCTCATCTCTTGGACACTTGATCTATGTAGACCAACTGGAGGCACGTACACATGATTTCATCAGGCGAATCAAGACTTACCAGTCACAGCTATCACTTCACAACCATTTTTGCTGATGCTTTCAGTGACTTTCCTTTCCTTTGGCAACAGACTTCTGCTAATACTGAGCAAACTCTGGGAGCCAGACATGCGTTTGAACGCTTGGCATCTGCAATCAATGTCTCCATCCTCCACTACCATGCAGTCATTGGAAGATTTTCAGAGCCCAAATATGTTGATGATTTGAAATTTCAAAGGACAAACCATCACATTCAGTGGAGTTGGGGCTCATCATCAGAATGGAGTAGCCAAGAGACGCATTAGAGACTTGCAGGATAGTACCAGCGCCGTGCGTATCCATGCTTACAGACAATGGCCAGATGCCATCAACGTGCATCTTTGGCCATATGCACTTTGCATTACAAAATCTGTTAACATTTTGGTCATCAATAAATCCGGCACGCGCGGTCATCAAAATAACACAATCGGCGCCATGCAAAAAAACGGTCTCGGGATGTTGAGAAGCTCTCCACTTTCACACTATAAATACGTTGCTATAGTACTACTTTCTACTACTTTCAGTTTCCTACAAATGCAAATTAATGATCTGTGTTTGCAAATTTGTATTCATGTTCCTCCTGTTCCACTTCTGTTCTTTTTATGCAGTTCTTACAACATGTAGCTGAATGTAAGTCACAACATCGATCGTGTTTGTGACATCAATCTTGTTCCTCTTGACATTGATCTTGCTTGAAAGCTCTCATTTTCTCCTTTGTGCTTCTCCTGACACGGGATGACGATGGTGTAACAATGATTGCAGAGCACACAGACCTCAATTCCCCAACCTCCTGGTTTCTTTTGTGTGCAGAATCAAGTCCTTCATCAACTTTGGCTTGCAAGGTCAGGGAGTTGAAGCTCCATGAAGAGGTTACAGACATACTTTGAATGTTGATATTACTCCTACAAAGTAAAAAGAATCCTACTCACAATCACAATTGCTATAGGTCTTAGATTCTTATTCAAAATATGATTTCTTCGCTGCTGCTTGCTGCACGTTGATTTGGGGGTTTTCCATAATTTTAAGTCCGATTAATCATAAATTGCAACATTGACTGCTGGCTCCAAGTTATAGTGTTAAAGACCATAACATTGTTGCATCCTGGAGCTGAAAAAGGTTCACCCTGGGTTTCTCAGGTTTATACTTTGAACTGTAGTATAGGGGAAATTTACGCAGCATACCAAAGCTCCTGCATATAAAAATATTACTTTATCCCTTCATCGTCCAGCCATCCTTAGCTTCTAGCTAGACACGCTTCTGATTATGATCGGCTTCACCTGGATTTATTGACTTGTCTGGATGTTACTTGCAAACAAACTATATCCCCTGAAAAATGCATTATCCATAAAACAATGCTATGATCTTATTTCCTTAAAATTCCTTTTTTAGATCAATACATTCATTACAAGTGATTTAGTAGCTATGTTACAACACTTTGAATCAACAGATATTCTATCTCTATCAAAATCTATGGTTGAATTTTGTCTTCTTTCGTTACAAAAAGGTTCATGCTTAAATAAAGTTTACAAATTGGCAACGATGACCATGCGATTAAAAAACATTTGAGGCTCAACGTAATGCCAGAAATACATCTTGGATGACCGCAACAACTCAACATCCAATAAATCATTTCGTCAGGGCTTACATAAACATGATTGCAATGACTTAACCCAGGCAGGCATTTTCATCAAATTTGCATTTCCAGAAACATTTATGCGATACGTAATTAGATAGGTTTTCCTAATCCCTATGTGTATTCGTATTTTGTTTAAGAAAGGTAGACATAACAAAGCAATTGTCCAAAAGCACTTAACCAAAAGTGTGGAGCATCATAATAAGACTGAATTTATTCACTTGATTCTCATATTACACTTACATTGAATTTGAAATGGTTCGTCCTATCTTTTCATTTCTGCATTTTCTAGGCGCTGTTGTTCACGCAGCTGAACTTGGAAGTCAACATCAACACCTGGAATCTCATCCTTCTATCTTTGAAGCGTCGGAACAGAAGGCAGAAGGACATGAGAATCTGCGTGATTCCGCTTTTCGGCAAGAAACAAAAGACTCTCTCCTAAAGTCGAGAAGGTTGCTAGTCCGAAGGATTGATGCATATTTCAACTTTACCTTAGACATCACACCAGGCGAAGACAGCGATGAATCCTTGTGCATGTTAGCTGATCAAAATTTACTTCGAAATGAAGTTGACCTCATGCTTCTTAGCTTTGGTTCTGATAGCATCAGGGGTATCCTAGATAAGTTTACAGCTGCAGTCTGCACACATCCTCCTTTGAGCGGCTCCCTAGACCAACAGAATCGTCGCGCGATAGCTCGCCGATCCTGGGTTTGGACTGGATCTGGTGGTTGTCGAAGTTGCTTCAACGACAATATGGATACGGGTAATGGCCCCCAACTCCGATCTCCTACGGCCCCTTTCGCTTACTACAGAAAACGGACAATGCCTCCGACTACTGTTTCTCCTTCGGTAAAACCTTTTGAAAAAACAATCAGTACAAGGACAAGTCCTGCGACTAGGAATCCGACGCCCAAACCTACGACGACTAGGGATGCAACTCTCAAACCAACAACGACAAGTCCTACAACAAGAAATCCAACACTCAAGCCCATCACTATGAAACCTACTTCTAATCCTACAACAAAGACTCCCACTCTTAAACCTACAACAAGAAATCCAACACTCAACAAGCCCACCACTATGAAACCTACTTCTAATCCTACAACAAAGACTCCCACTCTTAAACATACAACGTTGAGTCCAACAACAAGGATCCCAACCTCGTATCCAACTTCTCTTCCTACGACGAGGAATCCAACTGCGTCAACAATTTTCATACCAAGAAATCCGATTCTTTCAAGATTACATAGAAAGGTGAAAGAAATCCCAGCAACTCCATTAGTTTCTGCCCATCTTCCCAGAGGATTACGAAGCGTAGATTATATATCTCTTATCAAGAAAGAACTTTGGGAAATTACTTTTTATGAAATTATTCCCAAGCATCTGCAATGCTTGGGATCGTCTCCAGTGATTTCAATTGAAGTATTTAAGACTGGCATTTCTGATTTATCTGATTTATCAGCAAATTGTCCTGATTCAATCGTTCCAATTCTAAGTGTTTCCAATTTAGAAAAAGGAATTTTAAATGATTATGCATTAGACTCATGCCAAAGTTGTAGTTCACTGGACTTCTCAAGCGAGGGTGCAACCGAAGATATTTTCCATGGTAGCTATGTGAAATCTCAATGGTGGGGTTCCTTAGGAGTAACTATCACAGCCTCATCAAACGGAGGTGGTCAAGCCCGCATTTATAATACAAGTTTACCTGTTGTTAACGATCAAGGTAACATCGACTTGGGAAGCCCAAACAAACGTTGTGGTGGCTTTGGAGTTGGATTGGGTGGGGAGCCTGGCCAACCTGGTGAAAATTGTGTTCCTGTTAAGAGTAAGTTATCCGATTCAAAGACCGAAGATGCGTAGCGACAGTGATTTCTCACAATTTGTAAAGATGTCTTAATCATTCAAGATGAAAAATCAGCGTTTGTAAAAGCAAGTAGCAAAGGAGGGAACATTACGTTTGATTTCTCATTCCCGATTTTCGTGTCAGATATTGGTTTGATCGATGTCGATGAGGCTGATCAACAATTGATATTTGTGTACGAAGGTGGAAGAAGAGAAACGTTTACCTACCGTGGGTTTGGTGACAATGGAGTTCAACGAGTGATCACTAACAGGGCTTCTGTGATATCTCTTATTGCGGTACTCACGGGGACTGCTGGAGTGACAGTCTTAAATTTCTGTATGCGTTGTATCTGATGCATGTTCTTTCTACATTTCCTAGTACTAGTAATCCCAACATAGAATTCGTCATGAATCTCTGTTCATTTGTCCCAATCTGCATCTAGACTTTTGGTGTTGCTTTCGCATCTGCACCTGATCAAACTTGAATCTCTATGTGCTTTTCCGATATTGCTCTAAAGTAAGGATTTTGAATTCATACAGGATCCTAAATTATGTTGATGCTACTCTCCAATTCAGGTGTTCCCTCTAAGTAATTGTCTTTATCAGGAAAATCACCTGTCTTAATATAAAACTAGCATACTCTCAAGCAACATCTAGAACCTAGTAGATTATCTAGGTTCATATGGAAGATACTAGTATTTTGAGAGTTGTTACAAAGGAGAAATTCAGAACAGCTTACTTCTGGAATACAAAAAATAGTGAGTGCATCAATCATCCAATTCAATAAGTAGGTAAACAAGCTGAAATGTAGTTGTGCGTTAAAGAGTGTCTTCCATTCACTACATTAGGTTACTATTGGGAGATAAAGAAAAATCGTCAACACTGAAAGGGAGGAGGAAGTCCTTCTAACTTTTGAATACCATTCGGAGTAAATTCATAATTCGGGAGTCCTCGATAGTGTCGTATCTTCCAAACAGAGGTACTCCACGTTGACACGCGTGTACCCACAAATACATTCGCTTGGACAGCCAATTCCATATTGACGACAGAAGATAATAAGGTAACCATACAAGAATGGACGTGTTCTTGAATGGAAGATTCTCCGGCCGTCCACACTTGCCAAGTAGCTTGTTGTTGTTGTTGTTGCTGCTGTTGACTCTGCTTCACGATTCCCTGTTTAAAGATGGTTTGGAGGTATTGTAAATTTTCTTGATGAGTTTCATACCACGGTACTCGAGGCGACTGCCGGGCAAGCATTTGTGGCATTGCAACTGCCACAAAGAGTTGATGGTAGTCATTGAAGTCCGAGTAATCCAATATTTGTTGCACAATAACTTTGAGAGATTTAACTTTTCCTTGTTGGCAATGCCCATGATTGAGCATCTCTGGTTCCACTCTAGGATGTAGTGCAATGTAAGGCTGATTCTTAGGCTGGATAAATTCAACCAATGCTTGAACGATGGATGTTGGTTTCATGGTAGTCAGTATCCATTTTTCTAATTCTGGAAGTAAAATACTACTTTGGTTTTTTTCAATAGTATATGGGTTGAATTCAGATAAGGGAATGATCAATCCATATTTGTCATGTCGTCTGTAGTAGTCCCATAGATTTTCAGGTTGCCCACTTCGACCTCCTCCTCCAGGATAGGGATGTGTCATTGCTTTAACTTCGGGAGTAAAGGATACCCGATGAGGTGCTTCAAACCAGGCAATAGCAGTTTTGCATGTCCCATGAAATAGGAATGTCTTTGGATTCCACTGATGATGTTTCTCTGGAGAATAGGAAACTAATTTCGGTAGATACGCATGCTGATTCCAATGCTGAACATTAAAGAGCAATGAAAATGGAATTCCATTGTGAGTTGCCTTTTCGTGCCATAGAATACTATCCAGAAGAATAGTATGGTTCTCAGATAACGCTTTGGCAACTAGTGCAACGAAACGCATGTATTGATTGCGATATCCTCCTTTTAGTACCGGATCTACCAATGCTAATGTTGTAGCAGAGTCAATGGATTTTTGTTGCGTTGATGACGCTTTTGTATCATGTGGAGGTAAAGCATCATTTTGATAACGCATACATTTTCGTACCAAATCAATACATCCCAAAACAAAGGATGAATTTTTGGAATGGAATGATACTGATGACGACGACGATGACGATGAATTGTTGGAGTTTCGTTGATTTCGTTGTAGAAATGGTTTGTAATAATGTACAGTTGGATCATCTGATTTAGGATTCTGAACCCTCCTGTCTTCAAAGGAATCATTCAGCTGTAATTGTTGTTGTTTATAAATATTGTCTTGTTTTTGAACTTCGAATTCCGCAGACGATACCCAAAAATCAAATAGGAAAGAATTTTGTAATGCTGGATTATGATTTAAAGTGGATAATTTTGTTGTTGTTCTTGTTCTTGCTGAGGATGTTGACAATGTCGATGAACCAAGAAATCGTCTTCGAATGGAAATATGCAAAAGGATTGCTAAAAGTAGTAGAAGTACGATCAATACTTGAAGGTGTATGACTTTGCAAACCACATTCATCCTTGATATAAATATATAAATATATATTTCTATATCAGAAGCAAGTTTTCTTTCTTTCTTCCTTCAATATTATACAAGGATCGAATTCTTCTTTCAAAGTTATCGTTGTTGTTGGTTGTTGTGATTGCTGTTGTTGTCGCTTTGTGCAAACAAAGGATTCCCTATTTTACCGTTGCAAAAATTTCTTGACAATGACAACTGTATCTACTATTCTTACCAACCTACTAGAACTTTTTGGATTCCTAATATGTCATCTGTCAGCGACCCACGAGGAAGGAATCCACATGCCCCCCCCCCCCCCCCCCAATAGTTTTTCTCCCCCTCCAAATTACACTGTATTTCATTTTCGCTGATGGGAGAATCAAAATTTCTTACAATTTTGATTGATAAACACTTGAGTTTATTTTGAATATTTTGATTTTTTGTAGATCATCCATACTATATTTATGTTTTGGCAGCCTAACTGTTCCATGGAAGAATGCCCAACCTAAGGTGTTTTTTGAAACATGCAATACAAAACAATGGCACTCATGAAATTCTGAAGCAGCAATGTGGCGGAGAAAATGACCGGGGCCTGATCATTATAACAATGACTTGAAGGAAAGGAATACGCTGCATGTGCGAATGAGAATTATGTTGGAATACACACAAAAGCGCTCTGAACAAGTGACATTCCTGATTTCATTTTGTTTCTTTGTGAAAAAATAATAGGATGGAAATTTTGCCTCCTTTGGTGGTGTTGTTTACTTATCCTATTTTTAAGATTTTTTTCTATTATACCTCTGATTATAAATAGGTGAAGTGATGGGGATATTTGAAACGCCACTTTTGTCACATGACTTCACTAATTGTATCAATTCTTAGTGATTCGCTAAGATTGATAGCAACTTACGGAGTAACGGAGGTAAGCATTCCATTCCTCGCTGATAATTTCAGCCATAATGAAAGTGCAATTCTTTCTCATCATTGAATAGAATTGCTTGTGAGCAATTGCAACATACAGGATAAAAAAAGACTTTGATTCCATGGGATCCATGCCTAGCATTGATCAATTACATTGATGCATGTGATTGCAATATTCAGAGTCCCATGTGTAACCTCATTTACCATCATTTGTAGTAGTAAATACTTGCAATCCTTTGGCACGATTCCTTCGAAAAATTTCGTTTCAGGCACTTGAGTTCAACTTTTATCTTTATATCTATATCTAAGTTTCATTTTCAATGAGAAGTGACCATGTAACAAGATCGCAAAATAATTAGTCAAGTACGAGGGTTATCGGATCACACATTAATCAAAGGATTCAAATATATTGAGAAGATTGAGGCAATGGACATTTCAAGAACCGTAAGCAAATCTGGTCAAAACATATCAAATCAATTTTCCTATGCGAAAATAAACAAAAAAGCAAAATTGGTGATACCAAATTTTGCAACCAAATACTACAAATAATGCAGAAACCAATTTTGTGGGATAAAATTTCAAGGGAGGAGAAACAACCAGGTCTGATGAATCAACTGCTTCTGCTCTAAGGTGCTCAAAGAGTTTTTACAAATTATAAGAAGGCACATGGTGCATCAATGAAACCACAGCATTCAAACAAGTATCGAGACAACTGAGTAAAGAAGAGTCATCAGCGAAGGATTAAGTGTTATTGCCTCAAACCCCTGTTAGTCTGTGTACAAAAATATATTGATTCAGAAGGAGAAGAAACTAAAGTACAAATTTAATTTTTTTTGAAATTCACGAAACAAAAATGGTCATCGTCTACTTTCGGTTAGTGAACATCCTTTAAGAAGCCTAATTGACCTGTAAATGTTGACAAGGATATTTCTACCGTTTCTTGGGACCAAAGTGTAACTTGAAAACAAGTTAAGCGGTATTAGTAAACTATAGATTAAGCAATTCAATTGAATTATGTTATCATTCCCTTGAAGAAAGAGAAGTCTTCCAAGTACATGTATCAGATACAACGCAAACAGAAATTTAAGACTGTCACTCCCGCCGTCCCCGTGAGGACCGCAATAAGAGATTTCACAGAAGGTTTGTTAGTGATCACTCGTTGAACTCCATTGTCACCAAACCCGCGGTATGTAAACGTTTCTCTTTTTCCATCTTCGTACACAAATATCAATTGTTTATCAGCCTCATCGACATCGATCAGACCAATATCTGACACAATAACTGGGAGAGTAAAATCAAATGTAATGTTCCCTCCTTTGCTACTCGCTTTCACAAATGCTGATTTTTCATCTTGAATTATTAAGGCATCTTTACAAATTGTGAGAAATCAATGTTGCGTCGTATCTTAAGTATTTTAATTGGATAACTTACTCTGAACAGGCACACAATTTTCACCAGGTTGACCAGGTTCCCCACCCAATCCAACTCCGAAGCCACCACAATATTTGTTTGGGCTTCCCAAGTCGATGTTACCTTGATCGTTAACAACAGGTAAACTTGTATTATAAATGCGGGCTTGACCACCTCCGTTTGATGAGGCTGTGATAGTAACTCCTAAGGAATCCCTCCATTGAGATTTCACATAACTACCATGGATAATTTTTTCAGTTGCACCCTTGCTGGAGAAGTCCAGTGAACTACAACGTTGACACGACTCTAATGCATAATCATTTAAAATTCCTTTTTCTAAATTGGAAACACTTAGAACTGGAACGATTGAATCAGAACAATTTGCTGATAAATCAGAAATGCCAGTCTTGGATACTTCAATAATTATCTCTGGCGACGATCCCAAACATTGCAGATGCTTGGGAACAATTTGATCAAGAGTAAGTTCATAGAGGTTTCTCTTGATAATAGTTATCAAATCTTCGCTTTGTAATCCTCTAGGAAGATGGGCAGAAATTGATGGTGTTGCTGGGATCTCTTTCACTTTTCTATGTAATCTTGAAAGAATCGGATCTCTTGGTATGAAAATTGTAGACGCAGTTGGATTCCTCGTCGTAGGAAAAGAAGTTGGATACGAGGTTGGTTTCCTCGTTGTTGGACTCAGCGTTGTAGGCTTAAGAGTGGGATTCTTTGTTGTAGGATTAGAAGTAGGTTTCATAGTGGTGGGCTTCAGAGTTGGATTCCTAGTTGTAGGACTTTTCGTCGTAGGCTTGAGAGTTGGATTCCTTGTTGTGGTAACAGAAGTTGGATTCCTTGTTGGAGGACTTATCGTCGTTGGTTTGAGAGTTGGATTCCTAGTCGTAGGCACTTTCGTTGTGGGCTTGAGCGTCGGTTTCCTAGTTGTAGGCAGTTTCGTTGTGGGCTTGAGCGTCGGTTTCCTGGTAGTAGGCTTCCTTGTTGTTGGTTTAGGAGGAATTAGGGGACCAACTTCAATAACATTTCCTTCCTCACTAAAAGCAGTTGGCATAAATGGAGCCACGGGGCTATCAATAGCATTTGCAATCGGAGAAAGAATTAAAGATGGAGGCATTGGCCGCTTTGGAATGAAAATGCCTAAAGGGGCCGTAGAAGGTTGGGGTGGGAATGTACCCACATCCTTATTGTCGCTGGAGCAACTTCGACAGCCACCAGATCCAGTCCAAACCCAGGCTTGGCGAGATCTCGCTCGACGATTCTTCTGGTTTAGGGAGCCGCTCAAAGGAGGATGTGTACAGACTGCAGCTGCAATATCACCTCTGATATCGCTGATGCTATCAGAACCAAAGGTAAGAAGCAGAAGGTCAACTTCGTTTCGAAGTAAATTTTGATCGGCTAGCATGCACAAGGATTCATCGCTGTCTTCGCCTGGTGTGATAGCTAAGGTAAAGTTGAAATATTCATCAATCCTTCCTCCTGGACCTTGCAGCCTTCTCGACTTTAGGAGAGAGTCTTTTGTTTCTTGACGAAAAGCGGAATCACGCAGATTCTCATGTCCTTCTGCCTTCTGTTCCGACGCTTCGAAGATAGATGGATGAGATTCCAGGAATTGATGTTGACTTCCAAGTTCAGCTGCGTGAACAACAGCGCCTAGAAAATGGAGAAATAAAAAGATAGGACGTGTCGTGAGGTGACGTAGAATGTCA
>CAAAJI010000341.1:44707-66201 GCA_900642245.1 Fragilaria radians
GGACGAACCATTTCAATTTCAATGTAAGCGTAAAATGAGACCGAAATGAATAGATTCAGTCTTTTTATGATGCTCCATACTTTTGGTTTAGTGCATTGAAAGCCTTTGGACAATAGTTTTGTTATGTCTACCGTTCTTATACAAAATACGAATACACATTCGGATTAGGAAAACCAATCTACTTACGTATCTTATAAATGTTTCTGGAAATGCAAATTTGATGAAATGCCTGCCCGGGTTAAGTCATTTCACTCCGTTTTATGTGAGCCCTGACGAAATGATTTATTGGACGTTGAGCGGTTTCGGTCATCCAAGATGCATTTCTGGCATTACGTTGAGCGTCAAATGTTTTTAAGCGCATGGTCATCGTTGTTGATATGTAAAATATATTGATTATATGCATTTGCTACTAGGTTGTAGACCGTGCCAGATTGTGGTTTTGAAGTGATTTGGTATGCTGTAAAAATAAATTGTCTCCTGGGTTCTGTTGTTTTTCTATCCCAATGGGCACTTTTTTGTTCCATTCTCCAGAAAATGATACGCATCAATCTCAAGATATCCGTGGCCAACTCTGACTGCTTATTACAGCGGTAAATTGTTTATATGCAAAGATTTTCAGTCAATGAAAATGACTATGGAATAAAAGGAAAATCAATAACAGTTAGAAGAAAGTGCAATTGCTGAGAGATTTCACCAATTAATTGCAAACATCATTCAAACATTGAGCTAGAATGCAGCTATCTGGATGGAAACAATGCTTGGAAAGGAATCCTTGGAGGAACCACCCTTGTAATTAGATTTACCTTTCACGCCATTCTGGAAAGCACACCAGGACAATTTGTGCGTTGAAATAGACACGTTTTTAAGTATCCAACATGCAGCAAATTAGGAATTTAGAAAACAACAAATTGACATACTTTAAGTTAAGTTCATTAAGATATTACCAAGTACTATTGGTTGTGAGCAATGCAGTCTAAAAAATACAATTATAAATTACTAAGGCTTAGAAATGTGTGTGTGTGTACTGGTACAGGAGATCTCCAAAGTTATCCTTAGTACATAGTAAATAATACTAGAATTCATATTCTTATATTTACTCATCTAAATGTAGAATAGGTCACATAAGTAACCATTCTTTCTTTACTTTCCATAAATGCAATTAAGATATAGTCTCATATGAATTCAGTGATGCTGAGTATGGCATGTACATGAAAAATATCATTTAAAATCTTTTCAGGATTGTCATATCATTACAGAAGGAATAGCAATTAATAGGAATCTATCAAGATTCACAATTGATGAATCTAAGTTGTGAATCTAAGATTACAAGTCTAAATGTTCAGTGTTGAATCTAATGCGTAAGCAAACGAGAGTACGTGATCAAGGAAACTCATTGCAAATGATTCACAAGAGATCTAAGATAATTTAACTTTTTAGATCATAATTTTTCAAATTTGTATATGCTCTTAGAGCAGCTTAGAGCACAAATTATCTATCTTAACAAAAAGAGAGAAAATGTCAAATGCATGGAACACGTCTATAAAGTAGGAGACAAAAATGCTGTTAAGCAGAGGAACCGAAAATAAGTATGAGTCCGTACCAAGGCGCCTTTCATATTTTGCAAATCAATGACAGTGGGACAGTTTGCCTGAAGTTAAATATCCTGAGTATTTTACATTAGAAGAATTATGCCGTCATACTCAGTCAGGTTAAGCCTTTAACATTCTCTTCTCTAACTACTTGCTAATTTGAAATTGATTTTGCCATTTTTTCAGTTCATAATTGACTGGCTTCATAAGCTTGTCCTCTTTATCTGGTCCTTTACTGAATTTCACAAATATTTAATTCTTCATGTGAACTGTCTAGGTTGGATTTGTCAAGGCATTTTGGGTGTTCCATGCGTAAATATTCTCTAAGTTAAACATTGAATCATTTTACACCCGGAGTGATCACTATTTCCTTTGTCTTAATTTGATTGAGTGTATACCCTATGTAGGGAATAGGGATTGTTTGTGACCAGCAATTGTTTTAAGTTTAGCAATAGGAATAGTAAATACGGTTTGTAAAAAAATCTGTGTATGAAGAGGGTCTCTAGCAGTAGCGTCGTAAATACTCCTTTCAATTTAAATACACTATAATGTCTGATAATTGTTGTGGTCAAGATCAAGGTCAAAAGACTCTTGCACACCAAAGCTGCCTATCTCATCAATGTGCAAGCCCAACACAAAGAATCCAATATACAAGCCCATTGACAAAAGTGTTATACACTATCTGTGAGAATACAGATTTTCTATAATTGATGGATTGCATGGTGTAGTATATTTCATAAAAAAAACACAAGGAAAAAACAAGAATTCTTGTCCAATAACAAGATTTATGCGCCATCTAGACGAAAATTTTAAAAATAGCTATTTCCTAGCTTGTAAATCTCCTTACTCAACAATTATGTTCTTGGGGTGAATCCTACAAACAACAGCTAAGTTAAATGTATGGGATATGACATGTCTGATGCAAGTGCTTCATACGTTTCAATGTGAGATTTACACAATCCCGAGGAAAGGTCTAGCTAATTTCCATTCTAATGATGAACATTCCTTTTCCAACGAGACAGAAATCATAATGGTACACGCACTTTTGTTCCTTAGCTTCCTTTTCGGGTAGATTGGAACAATGTGGTGAAATATCGCTTGCCAACGATTCACAGACATCATGTGTCAAGGCGATTTTTTTAAACTTGTATGGGTCGATTCGCGATAACGCATACGGGTGATCAGTAGAATTCTTATTTATGATGATCATCATCAGCAGTAGAAAAAGGTTGAAATAGTAACAATGCAAACATGGCACATCGATGCAAATGAACAGCAGGTATTCCACTTCGTATCCATCCAGTTCGTTTAATATCCTTTATCTTGCCACAAATTTGTGTGAGAAATGACACATATTGGTAGCGTGTCGAGCAGGAAGTTGACATGACAAGCGATTCTACTTCCACAAACAAAACGAAAAGAATCACAAAACCTTAAGATGTCATCCTCATGTTTTGTTACTGGATTTGGTAGTAGCAGTAGTACTTGTATACACTCCCTATAATTTGGTGGTTGGAGTGCCATGGACATACAGGAACTAATACTCTAGTTTCCTATAAACATAATCAGTGGAATCCAAAGACATTCCTATTTCATGGGACATGCATGGCCTGGTTTGAAGCACCTCATCGGATATCCTTTTCTCCGAGCGAATGTATTTGTGGGTACGCGCGTGTCAACATGGAGTACCTCTGTTTGGAAGATACGTAGCTCTTCTGAATTTCTCATTCGCCACATCTCGCTCACTAAGAGTATATTTGTGTACATACAATTCCAGCAATCATGATGATTTCAGTTCTGTAACTGCATGGACTTGCCTCATGAGAGATCTGGACTTAGTAGATACTGCTTCTGTCATTGGTATAGGGCTGGAACGCAAGTTTGGAGATAACTTATCAGCTGTCTGAAAGAGTACGGATACTAGTAGCATTGAGTTTGTGAAACCACAGCTCTAGCTGGTTAACATGATATCAAAATTAAGACTGCAGAAATTATTGGCAAAGTTATATACAAGTTTTACGATCAATCAGGCATTAAATTTTGCCAAAATCCAGGTTTCAGCATGGAACTTAATTGATTGAGTAATTGTTTTAGGTATTGAGCCTAGAGGTATAAGATTTATTTGAAAAAATCTGACATCTAGCATGTCCCCATATCCCGTAAATAGAGTCGTTCCAGTTTATCATTATGCTAAAAGTATAATCATCGCTCAATTTTCAGAATCAGAGTTCCTCAATAGACAAACGAGTTACGAAATTTCACTGTCAAGAATTGCAGAATACGACAGGTGTAGAAATCTGAGAGATACATTGGCTTCCTTGCCTTATGTACGTTCATGTAAGAATTTCTATATTTCTTAATCATCCATATCCAACTGTATAAAGGCACTAACATGATGATGGTTGCAAGATTTCTGGAATCGGAAGTGATTGAATCATTTTCGAATCTTTTTAAGATGATCTTAAGTATTAACATATCAGATTTGCAGTTTTAACACAGATTAAACTTTAGCCGGTCTCAGCATAGCATGCGCAATTAAACATCACTTTTTACAAAATATTTAATCTCAATCACGTAAAAGGTTCTTTTATCCACAGATCTGTCACAAGAAAAATTATTTTCATCGGATTTTTGATTACTCTCTGGCTTGCATGCAGAGATGTGGTTGAGTTATATTAAGCATCCCAATAGTAAGTTTAAATCAATTGATTTGAATGACCATTCTTTTTTCTGCTTTGCTATTGATGAAATGAAAAGTGCTTGGGATGAAAGCATTATTGTCACACTCAAGAAATTAATTATGACTATCGTTACACTGATGTAGTATTTAGTGGCAATTCATCAACTTGAGCTTACGCAGAACCTATGAATCCTTTATTACTTTCTCAACCTTTCTATCTCTTGTTTCGATTCACATCCTACAAGCTTGAAAAAAATTTAGCTGCATCTCTGAACTATAGCTTTAAAGTCAACTATTCAGGCAATCAAATCCACGTAAAGTGTGATATCATTCCCTTGAAAAAAGAGAAATGATCCAAGTGCATGCATCAGATACAACGCATACATTAGTTTAAGACTGTAACTCCAGCTGTCCCCGTAAGTACCACAATAAGAGATTTCACAGAAGGCTTGTTGGTGATAACTCTTTGAACTGCATTGTCACCAAGCCCTCGGTAAGTAAAAGTTTCTCTTTTTCCTTCTACGTACACGAATATTAATTTTTGGTCAGCCTCATCAACATCGATCAGACCAATATCTGACACAAACATTGGAAGAGGGAAATCAAACGTAATGTTCCCTCCTTTGCTATTTGCCTTTACAAATTCTGTATTTGCCTCTTGAATGATCAATGCATCTTTACATTTTGTGAGAAATCAGTTTTGCGATGTATCTTCAGTTCATTTGACAAATAACTTACTCTGAATAGGGACACAATTCTCACCAGGTTGACCAGGTTGCCCACCAAATCCAATTCCAAAGCCACCGCAATTATCGTTTGGGCTTCCTAAGTCGACGTTACCTTCATCGTTAAAAACAGGCAAACTTGTATTATAAATGCGGGCTTGACCATGTGGAGTGTAGCCTCCTTCATTTGGTGAGGCTCCGATAGTTACTCGTAAATTATCGCTCCATTGCGAATTCACGTAACTACCATGAAAAATTTCTTCGGTTGCACTCTCACTTGAGAAATCCAATGAGCTACAACGTTGGCATGAGTTTGATGCATATTCATTCAAAATTCCTTTTTCTAAATTGGAAACACTAAGACTTGGAACGATTGGATCAGGACAATTTGCTGACATATCAGAAATGCCAGTCTTAGATACTTCAATTATTATCTCTGGAGATGATCCCAAACATTGTAGATGCTTGGGAACTATTTGACCAAGCGCAAGTTCAAGAAGTTTACTCTTGACTAGAGTTGTCACATCTTCCCGTTGTAATTCTCTGGGAAAATTGGCAGAAAGTGATATGCTTGCGGGCGTTTCTTTCGCTTTTCTATTTGTAGTTGAAGGAATCGGTTTCGTTGTTGTAGACGTTACTGTTGGATTCTTTACTGTAGGCGTAGTAGTTGGGTTCCTCGTTGTAGGACTAATTGTTGTTGGCTTAACAGTTGGATTCCTCGTCGTAGGAACAAAAGTTGGATTCCTTGTCGTAGGATTAAAGGTTGGATTCTTCGTTGTAGGACTCATCGTCGTAGGTTTAAGAGTAGGATTCTTTGTCGTAGGATTAGAAGTTGGATTCCTCGTCGTAGGATTCATAGTGGTAGGCTTAAGGGTAGGATTCTTCGTCGTGGGATTAGAAGTTGGATTCCTCGTCGTAGGATTCACAGTGGTAGGCTTAAGGGTAGGATTATTCGTCGTGGGATTAGAAGTTGGATTCCTCGTCGTAGGACTTTTCGTCGTAGGTTCGAGAGTTGGATTCTTCGTGGGCTTCCCAGTAGGACTCCCAGTCGTAGGATTAGGAGTTGGATTCCTCGTCGTTGGATTAAGGATTGGCATAGGACTGGTAACAGTAGTCAAATCAATGCTAGGAGTTCTTCTGATGATCGAAATCGCTGGAATCACTGTCATGGGAGTTGTGGTCACCGGTGAGGAGATATTAGATGCAGGCGAAGTAGATGTGGTAATTGGTTGAGATGTCGTTGAAATACGATTAGAAGTCGAGTCTGTCGGTTTTGATATCGTCGGAGTTATGGGGGCACCGTCAATAACATGAACGTCATCACTAGGAGTGGTCATAATTGGAGTCATGGGGCTGTTATTGGTTAGATCATTACCATTCTCAAAAGGAGCAAGAGCAGTCGGAGACCTCGGCTGTATTGGATTGAAGATAATTGAATGATCCGCAGGAGCATGGGTTGGGGCTGTATTCATATCCAGTTGTTCTCTAGAGCAACTTCGACAACCACCAGATCCAGTCCAAACCCAAGAAGTGCGAGCTTTAGCTCGACGATTCCACAGTTTTAGGGAATCTGAGCTGGTCAAAGGAGGATGTGTGCAGACTGCAGCTGCAAATATACCTGTGAAAGCGCGCATAAGGCTTTCAGAACCAAAGTTAAGAAGCATAAGGTCAACTTCATTTCGAAGTAAGTTTTGATCGGCTAACGTGCATAAGGACTCATCGCTGTCTTCACCTGGTGTGATGGCTAATGTGAAGTTGAAAAATTCATCAATCCTTCCTCTTCGGCCTTGCATCCTTCTCGAACTTAGGAGAGGGTCTTTTGTTTCTTGACTGAAAACGGAATGAAGCAGGTCCCCATGTCCTTCTTCCTTCTCTCTAGACTCTTGGAGGATCGCCGGATGGGATTCCAGGAATTGATGTTGACTTCCAAGTTCAGCTGCATGAATAACAACTCCTAGAAAATGGAGATACATCGCGATAACACGACCCATTACAAATTCAATGCAAGCGTTTTATGAGAATTTAATGAATCTCTGAAATGAAATCAATTATGACCGATACCTTGGTTAAGGACATTAAAAGCTTTCGGCTAATAGTTTTGGTACGTCTAAATTTCCGAAGTTATAAAAGACTTCTGGTTCAGATTACGAATACACATAAGGCTCAGGCATACTTATCTACTGACTTTCTGTATAAATGTTTCCGAAAATTTAAATTTAATGAAATGCTTGCCCCAAATAAAGTCATTTCACAAAAATTGATGTATGCCCTCTGGGACTCAGTCATATGATTGGTTTTCATGGAGATGCCGTCACTATTGCCTATACTTGAGCTTAATATGTTTCTAAGCATAATCTCATCGTATTACTGTTAATTGTTTTTCCTTAAAACCTTTTGAGAAGGAGGAAAACCATAAGAACGTTGTCATTGTTACATTTAATTCTTATACGAAAAAAGGACATTAAGAGACATCTGAGGACGAGTCATATAATGCTACATGGGACACAACCTATCTTGCACTTTTTCAAGGTAAGATTCAGATCCTAGAATTGAACTCTCTTAAAGGAAAAATTATTTACAACAATTTGTTTTGCAAGGATTGCATTTTATTCAAATGAGGAGAAGAGACTTTGAATCTAATGCTCCTTCCTATTGTACGATGCCTGATAATAATAAAAAATAATTAATTTGGCAAACCTTTAATGCATTCGTAAAATCAAGGCAATGCTTTTCGCAACAAAGTGCATCCATTTTAATACAGGTTAAATGCCTTATCCGTTCTATACAATAGGAACAAGCTATGAAATATGCTTCAGCGAGTGCAAACACAAATAGAACAGAGTATGTGCTCTTGAGAGGGTTGTACCGGGGTGAACAAGAATAACTTTGAACCCTAATCATTGAAACTTCTCCTGTCTTATTGCTATCATTGCATATTGCAACAAGTTCATTTCATGAAAAACAAGTTAGAACGCCTAACCCCTGTTTTCCCCTGAACAGATTCAAGCAATCAGGCTTTGATGGAGGGAGAATATCAGCACTGATAGTAATACCGCTGATACAAAGTTTATAGTATAGACAGATATCTTTACTTATTGTAGTGACAAATAAGGCTCAAATTTTTGATCTGAAATTGGTTGTTTTCAGTTATTAGGAAGTAACAGTATTGCTAATGCGACATCTATATTTAGTAGATTCTTCTTTATTTCAATCGAAGGAAAATGAAGGTAGTAAAGAGCATTAGGAGATTTCACGGCCGTGGCGTATTCTTCAGATACAGCCACATTTGTGGACGAGCGCAAGAGCTTTTGCCATTCTTCAGGAGCGCGTTGCTCGGCATCCATAAGAAACATTTGAACGTCATTGAGCATAGACGTTTATGGATAAGAAAAAATGTCTATGTGAAAAAATATGTATATGCGGTAGCGGCCAATATCAGCGTCAAACCAGACATTTTTAATGAAATGATGCAGTTTTTGCCGTAGATATTGATGAAACTATTCTCAATAAACAAGGATAAGGCGCATTTCAATCAGTTTACGATGAACTAACACCACCGCCTTTCTTGCATCAGTCTGTTATACAAATGTACACACCTTGCCCTCAGAGCTCACTTCACAACATGTGTTGCTTGAAAACCGTGCTGGAAGAACGTTGATGTTACCACTGTCAATTTTAGCCATT
This sequence comes from Fragilaria radians, assembly GCA_900642245.1. Classification (NCBI taxonomy): domain Eukaryota; phylum Bacillariophyta; class Fragilariophyceae; order Fragilariales; family Fragilariaceae; genus Fragilaria; species Fragilaria radians. The sequence goes on from CAAAJI010000341.1 coordinate 53,386, forward strand.
TGTGTATCTAAGGCATATTTAAAAGGGGAAAACTGTTAACAAGTCAAATTCAGACCACTCAAACTATCCATTTGAGTACCATCATAACAGGATGCTTGTCTGTCTTTACAGGTTCTTATCTTACCCAATATGATGTACATCAAATAGTATGATTTGCAGGATCACTGTTATATTGAATAAATCTCCTCTAAAGTTGGATTCAAAAGTAGTAACCAGAGAAACGTTCAGTTAGAGGTTAAGGCTTGCTTTTTCTAGAATTAACACTGGATGTATTTATGGGTAATTGGCCTGAATTAGGCAAGGGTATATGTCAGTTGCTTTATCTTCAAGTGCAATATTACTCAGCCTGTGAAACAAATAATTATGAAGGGATATCAATGTAGATTAATTTTTAGGGTATACAAAAAGTTCTGCAAATGTCAGTGATACCTTGAAAAAGGAACTAACCCGTGAGCTGATGAAATAATCTCGCGGGTAAACGATGTATTATATCCAGTCAGATGTCATTCTAGGTGAACGGGTTATGGTGGTAGAGAGATTGAGGTAGGAACAGTCCAGGAGAACTAAATAAGATAGTCAACATAATTTCGGGACTGGTATAATGGGATCAGAGTCATGGGTGAATTTTGCTTAAATGTCATTCTTACAACCTTTTTGTTACACAAATGTTTCGTGATTCAACATTTATGCCACTAATATCTGATTTGGATTTGTATTTTCATATGAGCAATCGTCATACAAGTTGTTTCTGTAGCATCAATCTTTTCTCCTTCTTCCTTCTTTTACAACATTTGACAAATATAAGCATCACCGCATTGTGAAGTAATCATCAAATCTATTTAGTATAATCAAAATGAATGTTCTTCCTAGATTGACAGAAGTATTCATTTTTTTGCTTCCATAGTCATTGGTGAAACACAAATCAACTATGTCCATCCAGCAGTCTCTGCACAGACACGAGGTGATTCCTACAAGGAGAAAATGAGTCACTACCAAAGAAGATACTCTGAGCATTTCTCTCATGCAAGACAACTGCAGAGCACTATGATAATACGTTCTCCTTTTTTCGAGTTTTCTATTTCGGTCTGAACAAATGTAATTGGAATCTCCACTGTAATCACGTCTCTCCTTTCCTTTGCATCAATAATTGATGTGAGAATTATTGACTCTGTGATAACTGTAGGGCTTGCAGCTTCATCTCTTTCCATGTAGTGACGTTGAGTGCTTCCATTAGCACATGTACTTCCTTTCGTGCTTCCATCACACTTCTCTGATAGGAAAATTAAACTTTTCATTGCACGGTGTTTTTCAATTGATGATAGCTCATTTACATTTATTGGCTCAAAAACCATTCTTTGTCTCATTTCATTATAGGCAGCCGCTTTTCCTGATTCACCAAATGTTTTAATCCTTTGTCCAGGCCATAGGTCTGAATAAATTGATTTGTTTGTGGTAGATTCATCATCCATAAGTTTGGAACACATCAATGATATCACTTTAATAATAACTTTTGCGTTTTCAGTTGTATATTCTTCTGTTACTTGATTCTCCACTACTGCTTGTTGTAATGATAATTTTGTTGGTGGCCTTGAAATTCGTCCTGATCTTGTAACAGAAACATTTTCCTCCGGTTGATCACTTTCATGATTTAAATCAGGTTCCTCCATTAAATCATCCTCATTATCAACTGAATAGTCTTCAGACCTTTCAACATCTACAACGTCAAAGTCATCTTCCTTGTTTGTTAACTTATCTTAGTCATGTACCATGTTGTAATTTGTTTCTCCTGTCTCATCAGGGCTCATGTATCCATAATTGATGTATTCAGTTTCTGAAGAGTCTTCAGAACTGTTGTCATCATCCTCACTTTCAACATCTTCATCATCATCTACATCTTCATTCCATTTACCTTCATTATTTGCATTAATTTTGAGACCTATAGGCATCTTTTCCTCATAGGCAATGTCCTGAACTCTTTGAAGGACTAAATTAGTAATTGGAATGGGAGTAATATACTGACGCTTAATAATTTTGTTGTTGGAAGATGGAGGAGTTCGTGCCCTCCCTGCATATTGTCAATGTATCGAAGGTAAGCGCAGTCAGAAGTGTGTGCTTCATGTGTGTTCTTTGATTTAGGATCATCATGTCCTTGCACATAGCTTCCAAATGCATATTTGCAATGCTTATCGCAGTCCATGCCCCTCTGATAACGTATCATTCTTGGGCTGTAGTATTTGGATACACAGCTCTTTTAAGGGAAGTAATTTAGTTTCTTAGCAGCTTCAGATACAAGGATCTTTAACATAATCCTTGATAGTTCCTTATAAGGCAGACGGTGATAAGTTGCTCTGACCTGTTCCTTAATTTCACAACTGCTACGTTCAATTTCGGGAACATGTTCATTAGGACTTGAAAAATTGACCTCAATATTCGTATCTTGTTGAGTAAAATACTTCTTTAGTGGCTGAAATTCATTGTCACAGAAAGCATGGGTAATGTGGAACCCTCCCTTCTTGTACATTTGAATGACTTCCATGAGAGCCTTGATATATTCTCCTGAAGTTTTATCTTTGAGATATTGTGCTGTTCTGTAATGAATTTGTTTGGATATTGTAGTTAGAAGCAAAAGGCCATTTACAATCATTATATCCATGCACAATTTAACGGCATATTTGGAAGCAATAAGCTCTCTTGTAATTTCAATATAATCATCCACAACCGGAATTGGCTTTGCCCTTGTTGTCTTGCCTTTTGTTGCATTGATGTCTGGTCCAAATATTGTTTGTGCTAGGGTAATGTCCTCGGTAGTAATAGGATTATTTGCAATTAGATTCTTTCATAAGATAGCCTTAAAGTCACTTTTTGATGGAGTACCCAATGCATGATACAAGTCGCGAGCCTTTTTTGCTCTTTCGAATTGTGATGGTGAATAAAAAATTCTTATTCTCTTCCACTGTACTTAATAGTTGTATTTTTGATTTTTGTTTACTTGTATGTAATAACTGCAGACTTGAACTCTTGTTAATCTCCCCTTTGGAATATAAACATAAAGTTCATTACTTGTTGGTTAAAATCTTACTGTCTTATAAGGTAAATGTAGCATTGTCATTGACCGAATCTGTAGTAATTCTGTGTTTTTTGGCGATTTCAGCATAGGTGAAAATGTTTATGATGACATTAGGGTTATACCATGCCTCGCCCCACTCAGGAATGTTGCATTTCATGTTGGTAGACATTATTCCTGCATTTGTTTGTAAATCCAACCAGTCTTCTGTTTTCCTGATGTCTGTCACATAATGAGGATTACAAAAATAGTAACACTTGATTGATTATCAAGTAATATCCATGAACGCATGGTATCAACCTTGGCGAAACCATAAACTATGTGAGCACCTGCCCATCCTGTTGTGACTGTATGTTGTGATTGTTGTGGATCCCCGTTCGATGTTGATGTTATTTGACTATTTGTTTCCGATGAATTGGATGTTTCAATTTGTGGTTGGGCAAAATTCTGTTGAGCTTTGTTGATTGCCCAGTCTGTCTTTGGCTTAGCGACAGGTGGAGGATCTGTGATCGCCTTTGCCACAGCAATAGCATTTTCCTTCCATCTGCGCAAAGGACAGCGTAACTTCTTGTTTGTTGGAATTTTCTTTTTCTTTTTGTGACATAATTTTCGATTTTTTGTTATCTGACTCTTTTTTTGACTTAAAAGCAGAATCAAGTTTGTGATTGCTTGTTAGCCTCAATAACAGTTTTGGGGTACTGGTCATTTCCTAATGATTGTTGGGTGTTTAATCCTGTTAATATAGAGCCATATCTTGATTTGTCTGCATTTTCAAGATACATGCCAGGAAGCTACCAAACACTTTAATTTAGTATTTTTTTAATTTCTGATGAGTTATTTGGATCATATCCTGGCATTTCCTTGACCATTTTAGTAAGGATTAATGGTCCTCCAATATGAGATTCCAAAACTTTACGAGCGGTCCGAAATCTTCTAGTCCAATTCTGTAGTGTTTCGCCTTCCTTTTGTTTGGTATTTAACAGTACCCTAACCCCAATATGCTCAAGCTCAGTTGCCCTCATCCACATCAACATCAATATTTAAATTGTAACCTTTGTCAACAATGCTTCCAGAGGATGACACAGTAAATAACAGCTTATCCATCATTTACCGGTCAAAGCCATTGTATGCAATCTCGTCAGATGCAATTTCACAAACAAATCGAATCAAATTCAATAAGTCTCTAAAGCTTTCCAGATAATAGCAAACAGCTTACATTGGAAATCTCTGCATTCAATGAGACTTCCTGGAATGCTGTTCAGATAAGATGAAACGTCAAAATGTTTTTGCTCCTAGACAGACATTAACAAATTTACCAAGATTAGTCATCTTATCAATGGCATAGAATCCTGAATTTCAATTGCCTTTAAAATATTGCAACAAAGAGATGTGTCTGACTTCCTGTAGAGCATCAATGAGGAGATTTGGAAAATTAATCCTGAAGAAGTTGTTAGAAAAGAACACCAACTTCAAGGAGTTGAAATCAGAGTACTCCGTAGTGTTTGCTGTCTCCGTCTTTGAAGCTACTCATTATGTTTTGGATAAACAGAAGAAGATTCATCAATGTTGCAGTATTTGCACTCTTTCATTGTGTCATTAGAGTACAGAGATACAAGAAAGGCATCTACAAATAACTCTAAGCTGCTCTAAGAGTTTATACAAATTGTAGATTATGATCAAATAAAGTTATTTTTACATTAGATCTCTTGTGAACGTTTCAACAACCACGTAGTCTCGTTAACTTACATGTTTGATTCAACGCTTAGCTTCTAGGCTTATGCGATCTTAGATTCACGACCAAGATTCATGAATTGTGAACCTTGATAGATTCCCCTTTGTTACTTGGAAATCTGTAATTAGTCCTACCGTATTGATATGCCGGTCCTGAATAGATAATAAATTATCTTCTTCATGTATAAGCAATCTTAAGCATCGCTAAATTCATATATGACGATATCTTTATTGAATTTATGGAATGTATAGAAATGGTTACCTATGTAACTTATTCTAGACATAGATGAGTAAATATAAGAATATTGTTTCTAGAACTATCTACTATGTACTAACAATAACTTTGACGTCTCCGGTATCGGTACACCCACACATCTCTTAGTCTTAGTAACCTATTGTATTCTTGCTACACTATTGCTCACAACCAATAGTGTTATGTATTATCTTCATGAACATAGCTCAAAGGCATCTACAAGTCAATACTATTCCTTTGGAAGAAAAAAGGGCTAAGTTTTACAATATTTTGAACATTATTTCAAGCAGCACTTTCTCATTAGGGTCATTAACTCTGTCTCTAGTAATGTCATAGCCTCCCGTTTAAGTCATTGGACTTACGTAGTAGAAAAAAAGAAAATCTTCAGCTTTTTCTGTTATGTGTGCTTTTCTTTATCTGCTATGTCAAATAGTATTGTTTCAACTTTCCTCCCATAGGATGGACAAAAATGATGAGATGGAATGGACTTCCTATTTGAGACTGGTCCAAGACGTTGATGTTTGGTGAAACGGAACATTTCCTCAAGATCAGTACAGTAGACATGAATCAGAAGTCGCTAGAAAAATGGGGGTTGCAAATGACTTTTCTAGTAACGGTAGACCTATATCGAGGTAGGATCATTCAAGAACGAATTCTGAATCGTGGTGAAATATGAATTTTGACGCGGGACCAAGACGTGACATTCCCCCCAAGACCAAAATATTCGACATAAAACTTTGCCATGAAACATTTCTACTTCATTCTCTTGCTATGTCTAGCTCAAGGTGAGTAATTACAACAATAGCCTTGAGCACTTTGATGTCATTTAGCCAATATACGAATACTAAAACGTGTCTTTCAATCACAGCGAAATCGGACAAACTCAATCTTGTGGGCAATCAACGTGACTTGGCTAGCGAAACTTCAAGCTCATCATCGTTAAGGCCAACAAAAAAGGTATCATCAAAATCTCCCACGCGAAAGCCTACGAAAAAGAAACCAAAAACTGCATCGCCTAATTCAGTTCCAAATTCTGCTTCGTGCCCTAGTCCAAGTAAGCCACCTCCGACTGGGGGGTTGAAGACTGCATGTAATTTCTTCGGATTCAATGATGTTGAAAAATGCAAAGCGGAAACAGAATTTTTTCATTACAACGATTATCAGCCAAATCGAACTATTCCTACAGAGATCGGACACTTGACACAAGCTACCTACTTAAGACTAGATGGTCTTGCCGGAACAATACCCTCACAGATCGCCTGTATGACGAAACTAAGAGGGCTCATTGCATCTGGTACTAAAATGGGAAAATTGACTGGAACCATACCAGCTATTCTTTCGAGTCTAAAACAATTGGATGATTTGAGTTTTGATTATAATCAGCTCAGCGGAAATGTACCAACATCTTTCTCGGCGTTGACGAAGCTGACACAATTGTCATTTTCCAGCAATAAACTTAAGGGAAATCTGGAATTTCTCTCGAACCTAACGAGCTTGAAGTACATATCGTTGTACAACAATCGAATGACGGGAAGTATACCGACATTTTTCGTGAGAATGCCAAATTTATATTGGCTGGATGTTGTTCGAAACAAGTTGACAGGCACCCTGCCTACAGTACTTCTGGAAATGGAAAAACTTGATTACATTTACATTAGTGACAACAATATTGTTGGGGAAATTCCATCTTGTTACGAAAAGCGTATTTTAATTGATTGTGAGGAAATTGCTTGTTCATGCTGTTTGAATATAAATAACGAGCAATGTTGAAATCATTTTCAGTGAAAGACAGAACCAGTAGAAGAAATGGTCATGAAAAAATCCTCGTTTCTTTATCTAAACTGACTATCAAGGGAGAAAAGTAGAAATAGATAATTGATGTGGTCTGTTATAATCATTTTGATCGTTACTACTTTTGACAAGACCATGAAGAATAGAAATACTATAAAGCGACTAATGTGTTGGCTTCAATCGTGTTAATCATTGAATGTCAAAACTTTGCCTTGGCACTGTATACCATTTATTTGGATACAGAATGAGTTAAAGCCAAGAAGGCTACATTCACTAGGCAACTACCGTTGACTTGTAAAGTCATTTAGAAAACACAAAAGGCTTCCATGATAAATCACAAATACTTCCAGCAAATGCATCACGTAATTCCTGATTTACAGGGAGTGGCATAAATTTAGGACATTTGTTGTCACAATATTTATTGATCATGAGGAACATGTGCATAGAAGCTGACTGATATTGCCAGCAGTACCATTATAACTGAGGAATTAGCTTCATAACTACTCATCAAATGCAATGACAGTAACAAAACCACCTGGCATACAACGAGTGATCAGTTTACTAGGTATAAATGTGCACTTATCACCTTTTCACTCCCTGAATTCAGCTCTAGGAAACATTGTCTTGATTTTCATATAGCAATGTTGAAATCATTTTCCGTGAAAGACAGAACCGGTAGAAGAAATGGTCATGAAAAAAATCCTCGTTTCTTTATCTAAACTGACTATCAAGGGAAAAAAGTAGAAATATATAATTGATGTAGTTGCATCGATTTCTACCTGCTAAGTCAACTCAATTAACTCTCTATCAAGTCTAAACATTCATCTAATAAGTAAAATCAATCGTTTGTTGAATCTAAAACATTTTCACATATATCCAATTCGCCATTTTGAAAGTCGAAACGTCATCATATTTAAACAGAAACGTCCCATATTAAGGATATACCATCATTACAATGAGTTCAAGATCAACTAAAGAGGTCTTTCACGACCTCAGGGATACTATGCAGGTTCCCAGAATTTCTTCAAGATTGAAGAACAAAGAAGCCTTGCAAACATCTAGGAGGTCTGTAAGTTCTAAAGAATCCAGGGCCCCAAAAATTGTTAGATTATCGCCATCTCTGGAGAAATCCAAACTAGCTAAACTCCGAACTCCTAAGAAAGGAAAATGTAAAGATTACAACAATGCGAAGGATAGCAATAGCAATTCGACATCTAAGATGTCTTTTTGTGGTTCTCCAGACTTATCTGTAGGATTTGAAAACTTATTTAAGTTAACTAAGTTAAATGAAGATACAAGGCGTTTGATTGTATCAATGAATATTTGTAATAATAGAAATATGATTCATATTCCTCATCAAGTATTCCATACGTCACCAGTTTGTTTTCCCGTCAAGAACTAAGAGATCCCAATTTCTAGGATGCAGTTATCAAGATACTATGTTTGGGAAAGTGCTTCGAATTGGTAACTAAGAAAACAAACGGATTAGGATACCATGATAAAGTTCCAAAGAAACTGATTCCATCAACATTCAGCGAGGAAATGCGTTTTTTTTATTCAGACAACCTGGTAATGCTAAAACATCACTGTACAAAGTGTTATATACAAATACGCAAGGAGCTATTGGACTACTTAGAAGATTGGATGACACAAGACTCATTGATTGGGTCTGCAGTTAGTACAAAATCTAAGAAGAATGGATCTAATGTGAGCAAAATGTCTACATCTAGTATTAAATCAATGGACACTAAGTCTTCTAACCCGTTCGATTTTTATCCTAAGCACCTCATCCATGCATTTACTCCTTTCCAGACTTTGAAGGATATAGGAGAAATGATAAAAAAACAGTATGAGAATGTTACAGATCAGTTCGAAGGGAACCCAGAGCAATCAAGTGACGGACTACTCCAATACCTTTATGAATGCAATAAAGGCAAGAGCAATGGCTAGAATAGCGGCAAATGATGAAAGACGTCAAGTGCTTAATTCTAGAGTCATTTGGGATGAAGGTTTTCATGGTTTTGAAGATAATAGGAATAGTGTTGAAAGACACTATGGAAAAATTGGTACATGCTATTTTTTATCCAGAATTTCAAGCAGAATAGTTTGAAAAAGGAAACGAATGTTACATTGACTTCCTGGATGAAGTGCCATTGGCCTCACATATTAAGAAAGACTCATGTGCACTTTATGGTGCATTATTGAGCGCATGTCAAAGTCGAGTAGGACATGGGATCTTAATGAAAATAGGATAAACAAGATGGCATCTGGTCATGGTATTACTTAGTTAACCAATACAAAACGGATAGCAATCAAAATGTTAGGATCAAGAAACTTGAAAATGTCATCACTGCCATTTTTGACAGGCATTATAGGGCAGGACGATTTAAATGGATCCATATTATTTGAAGGTGCCTTTACAGAACTTGTTCTGCTGGGACAGAAGACATGGAATGATGATGGTAGTAAGAAGCATCGATTTGTTCAAAATGCTCAGAGCATTGGTATGGTTGATACAGTTTTTGAAGAATAAGTTCAAGATAAGTCTTTACAGAAAGTTGCAACTTCTTTAGACCACATGTCATACGTCATGATCAGCAGAATAGAGAAAAGGCTACAAGGCAAGTCAACAGTACAAGCTAAGCAACCAGTACTAGTAAGAAAGATAAAGTCAAGCAAGTCTTAGCTCTAGTTAAAGAGTTGCAGATCCAAGATTCACCGTGCTCAGATAAACAATACTTTGTGTAATGAATGTACGAACTTGCTTTTGTTATCGGAAACACATCATACGAGTATTTTAGACGGTGGTGCAGACACATGCGTCTTTGGAAAGGGATGGGAAGTGTTTCCATGTATAACTCCAGAAGATCAAATGTTGTTGGTTTTGATCATGAGACTGCAATTAAAAGGAACCTTCCAATTGTAAGTGCTATTACAGCAGTAGACCTACCAGATAGACAAGCCATTATATTGGTTATCAATGAAAGTATTAATAATGAAACGTCAAACCATTCTTAGCTGTCAGAGTTTCAACTTAGAAAAGATAGAGTAATGGTTGATTCAATCTGTCACAGACACGGAGGAACTCAGCAAATGAAAATATCTGATAGTGCTAATCAGGGTGACATCACTATACCTTTAGATTTAGCTGGATGTAAGATACATTTCAGACACCGATTGCCAAATCAAGAAGTTTTTACATCACTCAAGCACTTTTGTTTAACCCAAAGAGATACTCCATGGAATTCATCTTAATTCTGTGATCAAGTGGCTGATAAGTTTTGTAAACAAGCTGTTGATACTGAATGCTACAATGCCAATAGCTTGAAGGTGTTTCCTTATGATCCGTCTGACGCACACAAAAATGGATTGAATGGAAAACCTGCTATACTTACATTTTGCTCCAATATAATCATGAAGGCTCAAGTCACGCATACAGCCCCTATAAACACGGATCCACACTAGAGCTAGGTGCTACCTATTAACATTGATTCTGAATGGCTGTCACCCTACTTTGCGTTTAGACCACATAATGTCATACAGAACACATTGCGGCAAACTACACACTTAGCAAAGTCTACTATCCATTATCCTATGCAACGTCATCTCTAAAGCCGTTTTCAGATGCTCCAACACAAACGTTGAAACAAAGTCATTGCTACAGACACGTATTTTGCAAGTAACAAGTCCATATCGGGATACTATTGCGCACAAGTCTTTATTGGTATGACATCTAAACCTTTATTTATTACAGCAATGAGTAATGAAGACAGAGTCCAAATTTCCAGATGTAAATTTAATTTGGCAAAATTGAATACCATCGGCACTACGACGTGATAATGCAAAGTCAGAAATGAGTCAATGCATCCGTCAAATTCATCGTGACTTAGTAATTGCTGATCAATGGACAAAATCACAAGGTCTGTTGAAAAATCCTGCAGAACTGAATAGCGTAAAATACCTAAAGTCTCATGCCCAAGTCTTACTCGATAGACCTGGAGCAACAAATTCCATGTGGTACTTAGCTCATAACCTACATTGAAACCGTAAAAAACCTGGCAAATACCACAACAAGTTTCAAAGGGGGGACTCCAGATATTCCCCGTATCCTAATGTTTAATTAGTTTGATAATGCATGATGACAATGGAAAATGGAATTGTATATCTGACATTACGATAGTTCCTTTGTACATCAGAAATATTTTGAAATATAGCAACCCAAGTTAACAAAACCTTACCAATGACAAAAACAAGGAACAAGGAACAAAGGGAAGGAAACCAAAAATCCTCGTTTAAACATTGTTTTCTAATTCACTTCTTGTCGGATTGATACACTCAATAAGCATATGCTACATAAAGTGATAGCAATTCAATTTTCTGCAACACCTTAACAATGACAATTATGCAAGGTTTCTTCCTTTCTTTTATTCTCAAATGATTGATACGGTGTGTTACCTTTGGGATAAAGAATACTTTTATCAGGATGGTTTGGCATTCTGGAAAAGGTGCCTTGCATAAAACATTATGTCATATCTACGTCATACTCCCTAGAGCTGTATAAAGAGTCTATTCTATTCATTAGTGAAAATCCCACGCAAATAAGAAAAGAAAACTAAGTGAGTACATATCTGATAAGAAGAAAAGGCTAAATTACCTGTTGGTTTAGAAAGCATGATGGAAACGTAGATTTATCGTTGCTTGACCCTAGATTCCCCTTACCTCGATGAAATTCAACTCAATATCCAAAATTTTCGACAGATGTTTTGTGAAAGATATGCTTAAAAAAAGATGCTGGAAAGTCGATTTTTCTAGGTATTAACAATTTTGTAGGCACCAGGCAACATCAGAGAACTACAAAGATTCAGTGGACAAAGTAATGCTGCCACTGCACTCCTAAGTTTACTTCTCAATGAAAGATCAAAAAATTCCGACACTAGATTCTAGCTTCTCAAACAATGGAACCTATGATATTAAATTTATCAGGTACGAAATACTGCTGTATTCCTGCTTGAGAGCTATCTGTGTCAATGTTCCATGCAATTCATCCCCAATAGTGGTGGATCCAACAACAAAGGCTTAACGTATGTCATCTCATGAATTTTCATTTTTCCATGTAAAAGTATATCTTTGAATGAAAAGGTTTCTCCCTACTAAAAATGATTCTGGACATTAGCCAGGAAAAGAAAGCTAGAATATATAATTCTGAGTTTAGCCAAGTGGACAACCATATTTGTCAACATACCCTTAGAGCATTGCTGACAATGAATTCTAAAGTACATCCTTAAATCCAAAAAGTTAATATGAATACTAATGCCGTTAATCATCGATTTCTCATCTTAAATAAAATAAGTGAAGTCCCGTTTTTGTCCAAAAGTGAATGAAATGATTCAACTCTCATGTTTCAGCATATGAAATAACAAATACCATCAAGAATCAATCCAAATCATTGTCCATCAATGGTGTATCCTGTTTGTGTTCGGTCGTACTATGGCTTGGCTTCAGTGTCTGTTGTTCTAATGATAATGAACACAGATTACGAAAATCACGCTCCTGCTCATTCTTTGTGTAAGGGTCACCATGGTCAACAAGCCAATCATCAATATCAAATAAAGGATTTTGGAGCAATCTGTGAAATGTACCCTCAAGCAAAGACTCGTCACTTAAAAGGCCAGGATAGGAAACTGATCCTATTCCATTGACAACCAAATATTTGGATTCATGCCGTCGCTTGGCAACAGGACTCTTATCATCGCAAGTTGAGTTTTGTGGATACCAATATGCCTCTTGCTTCTTTTGTCCCACATTCATGATGATTGACCATCCAATGTTGCAATTTTCCCACGATGCACTTGTATAAAATGTCTCGTCTAGTTCTCTTGCACATTCATCAACATCAAATGATGACATATCTATCGTGCAATTCTCGACATGCACAAGCAGATATTTATATGAGTATTGGACGCTGCTACCTTTCTCA